>KZ857210.1:653061-915472 GCA_003351005.1 Cystobasidiaceae sp. HBUAS51001 | reverse complement strand
AGGAAAGTGTCGCGCTTGTCAGTCCATACCACTTTTGTGCTGAAGCATGCATGAAGCACAATGCTATCTCACCTTTGCTTTGCCGGGCTAAGAGGCGCGCAGGTAGAATGAGTAGTCAATATCAGTCCCACAAGGAAAGCTGCTTAGCGAAATGACGCCGGTCACGTGAGCTCCCGTAACGTGGCTCACCACAAAATAATGCACTCCGTCGAGCTCGACTGTCTGGCCCAGCGCTGAGGCCGTTGATTTATTGCTTGACAGAAGCGAGTCCTTCGTGATGGATGTATCAAGCGGACGCAGTCTGCTCGCTTCTGAATGGCCAGTCCTCTGAAGCGTGGAGGTGGTCGACAGCGGAGTCCAGGCCGTGGTGGCGAATATGCTGGGCAGCACGCGGAGTGAAAACAACATTCAGCACGAGGGACGCGCAAGCGGGCAGGAAGCATGCATGCTGTTGCTGAAGAGCAGATGGATGCAATTGCGCTAGGGCTCCTCACTGCCTGCTGCTGTGTTCTCTGCTCGGTGCCTCGACTCACCCTGCTGCAAAGACCAGGACGAGCTTGAAGACCCCGACCCATTCGGCGTACAGACGGTGGAAAGTACGCTGCAAGGCAGGACCGAGCGCGTCATCTGACAGTGTGCGTCCTCCAGTGTCTGGAAAAGCGCTCTGGTGAGGGCTGCGCCAGTGTCCGTCCTTATCATCGCAGGCGCTGCTCTCGGGGACAGTCTCGCATCCCCAAGCTACAATCTCACCGCCTCGAATCTCCCTGACCCTGCTGACGCTGTCGCTCGCGGCACTGGTGCAGCGCACACGCGTACGCTCAGGAGGCACGTCGGCGCTGCTCGAGCTGAAGCGCCTGCGACCTCGTCCGCGCAGGTTGCTGTTGGTCCCATCCTGCTGCTGTTGGAGCTGGCCGCCGCTGGGGCCTAGGTGAAGCAGGAGCTCGGGCTCCTGCAGCCTCTCCTCGAGGGTGTGCACATGGTCGGTCGGGCTTGTGAGCATAGAAGGCGCCTCTGTTGGGCGTCTTGTATGCTGCTGCTGTTGTTTTGCCTTTACAAAGAGACAGAAAGAACCGTTTCAACGCACGCTTGTACCCGATCGGCGCCTGCTCGCTTATCAGCCAGCGCTAAGGAACCGAGATGAGAGGTCAGCTGGACGAGAGACAAAGGAAGCCCCATAGCCCACGGGTTTGATGCAAAATATTAATGTTCAGCTGGGTCCAGGCGGAGTAGGCTGGATCCTTGGGCGGATGGGCGAGGCGAGGTTTGGCGAAAAGCAGTGGCGGCAGAACGTGGCGGCCAGAACCGTCCAGCAATGAATGAGACGATTGCAAATGGGCGACCAGAGGTATACAACGGTGGGAGGTGAGCGGATGTCGAGGTAGTGCCTCGCGGTGTCGCCTCTATTTCTGGATATGTCCGTAGATGGGCCACTGGAAAGCAAGAGAAAGAGTTGTCAACTCGGTGTCTCGGCTGCTCACGACCTCCGAGACTGAGAGCATATGACAACCGACTCACCTTCTTCTCATGTATCGGCGCCTTGCCCTCTGGTGTGCCTGGGATCTCCTTCTTCAGGCCCATCTTCTCGAATACGCACTTGTTCAGTGACTTTTCCGCTTTCCGGCATAGGTAGTACTCCTGAAGACTCGCCATGTCAGTCTGACCAGGCTCGTGATTGAACCACATAACCGCTCTCACCTGATTGTTCCTCTCTAAGCAATTCCAATGCGTGTCGAACTCTGCCTCGCAATTCTCTCGAAGCTTTTGGATCCTGGTGCAAGCGTTGAGCGTAAGCCGAACGTTGACGAATGTCAATCTGTCAATTTCGACGGCGACACCCACAGATCTGCGGCACACCGCGTCACTCTGCGTCCCTCTTTCAAGCAGTGCTCTGGGTCCCGGTTTTCTTGCTTGCATAGCATGAAGTCCTCTGCGGTGGTAGCAGCAAGGACGATCGTAGAGAGCATGCGCGAAAGGGGCAGCATCAGAAGCTGCGCAGGGATAACGAGCACAGAACATGCGATGACACACCATTGTACGGCTTGCAGTGTGCACCAATGAAGAAAGCCGCGCTCTTGAGCGGCGCACTCGTCACGCCGAGCTCGTCTACATGAGGCACATTCTTGGGCATAGACGCCGGGTCGATGTACGGCACGTCTGGGAATCTGCAGGCAGCACACACATGTTCGTATTAGCAAGTGTCTAGATGCAGCGTATCTGGCCTTTGCTGCTTGCACACTTGCTTTGCATCTCGGTGGGTGGCCATCTTGAAGGACGAGTGACCTCTAGGCTTCCTGGGGAGGACGCGCGCCGGTGAGGAGAGCGTGAGGCTGTGACAGGGCCTCCTAGAGATAGTGAATGCAGCGAGTTCTTCCGACCGCCGTCCCTTGCGCTGTCACTGGGTGATGGCAGGTGGGCAAGCTGTGGAGGCCAACCAGCAGCGCGGCTTATGCCAGAGTGGCTTCAGGCGGGCAGTAACAGCAGGCGGACACCAGGCCAGTCCAAGCGATCTGAAATGGTCCAATGAACCTGTCGAGACTGCTCAGATCCTCGTACCTCTTTGGCACGCCCAGACGCAGTGCTGCCTGTGTACCACCAGCGTGATCGAGGCCTGGCGTCGATACATCGAGCTTCACTTTGCAGGTCTCCTCTGCCCGCACCACCACTGACACGCTCCACAACCTCAAGAACTTGATGCGGTGACACTGACTCGGCAAAATATGGTCTTCCCAACGACCGTCTCCGTGCGGCTGAAATGCGGCAGGCGTAAATGACATCTCCTGCTATGCAACCTGGCATATCCCTCTCGAGCTGACACACCTATTCTTCGTGCGTGTTCCGTCCATTCCAACAGTCTCTGTAGCAGCTCCTGTAACGATGAAAACGACCGTCGCCGAGCTTAAAGCCATCTTCATTGATGCTACCGCTTCTTCTCTCGAGGCCATCAGAGATTCCGGCGCGATAGAAGGACTTGACCCAGATCAAGATATCACAGCAGACACCATCAAGCTCTTCAAGCAGAGTGAAGACGAAGAAGGTCGTGAAAAGTGGATACCCTTGGACGACAAGAAGAACGTCGACTTGGCAGGTCTGGACCAAGGGCATGTTGTCGGCGTGTCATTCAGTCAAAACGGTAAGCGTCAGGCTCGACATTGCATTGGTGTACTTTCCTAACACCTCTCAATGGTCAATTCCCTCGAACAGGCTCATTCAGCGATCCTGTGATAGAGCAGACCCTTGTAGAAGATGCGTAGAACGAGAAAAGGCAGCAGCGTTGCAACGGTATAATTGGCAGTTTCGGAGTATTGAAATGTAGCGTTGATCCAGACAGAAACAGCATCATGTAAATTGAGACCTGATGCTGTCGGGCATTTGTTGCTTCCGACTACTTACATAGCGCCTCGCGAACGATGACCAAATCTCGACGATACGCGATGACAACTGGCAAGGCCCATTTCCATCAAACAGCCGCAAGCTGGCGGCACCATGCGAATCAGGACGAGTATGCTTGCTGCCTGCTACTGATGTATAAGTAAATGAGCATATGTGTGTGCTAAAATGTTACAACAACATGGGGCGATGCCCTTAAAACATCGAGGCGTAGCATTGCTTTCTCTAAAACGGATGAAGGATAGTTAGCGCCTAGCGCAAGTCGGTAGCAATGCACACTACGCAAGAAGACAAAAGGAAGATCTAGCAATCGTCGATGAGGCGGTTCTTGGGGAAGCCAGCGTCCGTGTAGTCTGACCAGATGGTCATGTTGCCATTCGTATAGGCCTCGATGTGCTTGTCGATGTACTCTGTCGTTGGGTAGCCCGGAGGATCACACTGTGTTGCATTTTTGCAATTGGGGCCTCGTCAGCCAGGTAGCCCGGCCTCACAGGACTGCGACATGGACTCACGCCGACGTTGATCTGGTTAGTCCGCTGGTATATGCGGACATAGTCGACCTGCAAGACAGACTCGTCAATACAGAGAATCCGAAAACTATGTTCAACCGCGACATACCCTCATTTGAGCGGGCAGAATCAGGTTCTCAAAGTCCGGCACGCCGAATTGGGGACTCATACCCAAGTTCAGGATAGCGTACTGACGGAACAAGGTAGGAACCAAAAAGGCGTCAGCATCGCGAGGTCTTCACGCGAGAGACGGATGAATGCAGGTGACTCACCATTGGCTCATTACTGATAGGCCGCTGGCTGACCATGGTTAGATTGTTCGCTTGCATGCCTGCTTCTTTGAGTGACCAAATACGCTCGCCGCCCATCTGCCACGTGATGAAGCCGTCACCGTACATCTACATTTCAAATCAGGATTGCTCAGCCTTTTCGGGAGCCTCTTAATACAGATTTGCGGAACAATGGACGCACCGAGGGCTGATACTCGAATCCATACGTCTGCATCCGAGTCGGGTCAAGCAGCTCATACGACTGCTGGTCCGTAGATGGGAGCGCAGAAACAGCCTGCTGGAACACACCGCCCTTGTAGGCGTTGATGTGCGCGTTGAAATTGTCTTCCCAGATTTCATAGCCGGCCGGTTGGACTTCGTTCCATTCTACAAGCATTGTCGAAAGAAGGTGATCAGCGTCAACGTGGGAGGTAGCGGGAGGTGGGTGCTGGACAAATGTACCGTATTCGGCATCAAAAGGCGCAAATTGCGCAGACATCGATACCGTGCCTTCCAAATCACCATCCGCATTACGTTCAACGGCTAGCAGTAAGGTCTGGGTCAGCGGAGCCCACGACTAGTTTCGAGCGTGATGAAAGGATCTTACTAGCTTCCACTGATCAATGAGGAAACAACCGCAAGGACACACATAAAGAGTCAATTGGATGCATTGGCTTTCCAAAATTACGCCACTGGCTGGATCCACGATGGACTAGACTCACGAATATCAATTTCCGGTGCCGCACGACCTCGGTAGCGATCCTCTTTATCCAACCAAGGTCCAGGATGATCCTCGCCTTTACAAGTGCAAGAGCTGTATTTCTGACCGGGTAGGTAGCTCAGACCTGCGTCGTACTGCGTAGGTTGCCATTTCGCAGCTGCAGGTCCATCGGTCGCTGGGTCTGTTTGATTCGGCAATGTGCCAACGTCGCAGCTGTTGATACACGCAAGCAAGCATTTACGGCCATTTGTCAGCTGTGAGCTGGCTGGATGATTTTTGACAAGGCAAGTCTTGGTAACGCACGAATCGTAAGAATATGGCCAGACGCCTTCGTTTGTGGCACCATAGCCGGCTCGGCCCAAATTACCCATCGTCCACGCGCCGGCTGTAAAGAAAAAAGGCCCCTATCAGTATTTTGGTCCCTCTCTCTCTCTCTCTCAGCTAGGTATCAATTCCTGACTCACGCCAGAAGCCAACCACGTCGGGCCTTCCAGGCAGATTAACAGCGACTTCAATATACCCTCCTGTAAAGCAGAATTGATTCCAAGTTTGAATCATCCCTGAGGAGAAATTGAAACCATGGTTCGTGCGCGGATCTTGGCGTGTGAAGTTGAGGAGAAGGTAGCCATCGCCTGTACTTGCGCCTCTTGGGTCGTAATACTCCAAATTGTTGGTAGCGTCTGCAGAGTCACAGGAACAATGCATGCATCAGCACCAATGCACCAAAAAAGCGCGGCGTGTCGATTGGCCATCGGGTAGTCTGAGAGGAAGAGAAGACCCACAATAGTGCGAATCCACGGCAGTCCAGTATGGGTCATCACCCGGCCAAAAAGTCCTTCCATCCTGTTCAAACTCGTCTGAAAAGACGAGTGAATACTCTTCTCCATCAAATCCCGTACGTTTCATTGCAGTTTGAGGTGTGTCTTTATCAATGAGACCGCGATAACCTTGAATATCTGGAATTTGACCAGTTGCGTTTACGAATGAGAGCTGGTTTGAGGATTGTAGGACATAGTCGATTATTGGATAAGCTGCAAACATGCCGATGAGCTGGGAGTTGCGAGGAGAGGAAATGCGGAATTTGTTAGCCGCGTGAACGATAATCTATAGAGTGACTGTGTGATAGAACGGCACCCACCGCACACATGATCAAAA
Organism: Cystobasidiaceae sp. HBUAS51001; assembly: GCA_003351005.1. NCBI lineage: Eukaryota > Fungi > Basidiomycota > Cystobasidiomycetes > Cystobasidiales > Cystobasidiaceae > Cystobasidiaceae sp. HBUAS51001. Next base: position 909,431 of record KZ857210.1, on the reverse strand, counting down.
CCAACGAGCCTGCGTTCAACAACCCCCTCGCAGAAAATGGGTTTGCAGTTCGCCTATAATCTTTAGGTTCTCCGATCCGTCTATCAGGTCCAAATCTCGGTGCCATTTTCCCAGGATCATGAAACGCATCATCTTTTTCAGGTAGATCATTATTGAGGAGTTCAATATCAGGCATGATATCATAGACGTGTGAATGAGAATGCGTTTGAAGCTTGTCTTGCCCACTGAGGAAATCTTCATATCGAGTTTTAGGGCGTTCTTTCTTCAATGCATTCGTTCCTCCGTGATGTTGGGATTTTGAAGATGATGAAGAAGCAGGGTTGAATGGGTTGGAATAGTCGGAATCTGTCGTTCGGGTTGAAGAGACGCTCCCGCTACGCCCTAGTGGAGGAGCGAGCAGGTTTGTAGAGCTGCTAGATGGGCCAGCGAGCGAGGTTGTTGAATAGTTGTTGTACATGGAGAGTTGGGTGGGTGCCTGTTGTCCAGAATTCGAGCATTCAATCAGCATGCGGAACGGACCTCCAAACGAACTAAGACACCCACAAACTCCGTATGATGCCCCCTCAAGCGCACAGCATCATCGACGTCTCCTCTAGCGGAGGGATCATTACGCTGCAAGAATGCCGCGCTGGGCCCACTGGGAGCGAGTGCATTGAGAGTGCGCGAGCTCGAACTTGCGCTCGCACTGGCGTTGTTCAAGAATGGATAATTTGGGCTGTTGCGTGTAGGAGGCTGATGATGATGATGATGATGAGGAGACACGCCTCCACTTGCATTGCGACGGTGGTGTATAGCATCGCTCGTTGTGCTCCCTGAATCGCTGCTCGACGTGCTCGCGGTCAGTGGGTTCAGGTGCTCGTCGCCGTATGTGTGGCTTCGCGCGTTGCTGCCCCCGAGCAGGCCTCTGTGCGTCGTCCATCATGGCCGCGCATGCATGCACGCAGGTATAGGCATTGTCATCGTCGTCCATGGAGGTCGTCACGGCGGATGAGCGGAGTTTGGGCGTCCCCAATTGTTGCAGCCAGAGATGGCGATTGCGCAGGAATGGGGACCAAAGAAAGACAGGGCAAAAGCGAAAGCGAGAAAAGGTTCAGCAACTGCACGACGGCAGCATGCAGCATGCGTAGATTGAACAGCGCGCACCTTCCCATCTCGCGCATGTCGTCGCGCCTGTCTCTTCTGTCGCGCGAGCTCTCTAGCCCCAGCGACGGGCGCGGCATGGCTGGGATGTCTCTTTATCTCTTGCTTGCTGCCTTGTCTGAGCCTGTTGCAGCTCCCTTCCTTCACTTGTTCGATATAGGTAGACGGCCAAAGAGCGTGTTTACTCCCCCTACTCGTCTGGTGCAGAGTACACAGTACGCGCTGCTCCTGTATTTGCTCCCGCTGCGCCTCCCTCGAGACCAGTGCAAAGTGCCGAGCTTTTCTTCGGTGTCACTGGCTGGCTGGGGGGTCGCGACGCGCGTTGGCCTGGACTGGACTACGCGGGTGGTAATAGGGGAGCGTGTGAGATGGCACTCTGCTGATGGAGGGAGAGATGGAGCACACGCCTTTGGATGTCCTCTGTAGCAATGATGCAGACGACAAGCTCAAGCATTCGCGCATCTCTCTCTGTTCCAATGTCTCTCTTGTCCGGTCTACACTGGCATCACTTTGATCGCGGGTCCAGCCACTGCCACTGCCACTACCGTCCATCTAACTGCGCACTCGCTCGTCACCTTTTCTCTCCCCCCAATCGCCCCTCTTTGCCCGGGGCCAGCGACGCGTTCGACGGCAAAGTCGGGAAAGTCTCCATTGCACATTACGGTACCGCGACGAGCGACAAAACAACAAGACACGCATGCCCGGTCTAAGCAACTGGCTAGTATTGATGCGAGTCTGAGCACCATCTGCGCTGTGGCTGTCTTCCATGTCAATGATGGCATCTCACTAACTGCCCATATCATAAATTGAACATGCCCGGAAACGCGTCCTGACGCGTGCAAACCACCTGCAGATACCGGACAGCCAGCAAAGCAGCGCAAAAGAGCTTGAGATTCGTGCACATATCCATACACAGTACCAAATGCAAGTCCTGGGCCGTCACTTAAATGCTCGAGGAAGGCCTCGCTGTGCCGAATGATTGATTATTTCCCTCCCTTCCATAAAGTCCGCGGAATGTCAGGCGCGTCGAGGCTTGCCTGCAGGTGGGTGGCGAGGGAACTTGAAGCAAGGACATGTCTCTCAGAAGTCTTTGCAACAGCGTGCACACTTGCCTGCATGGAGGATTGGTGGTCTTTGGTGAGGGAGCTTGCCGCTGCTATGCTCGCCATCTCAAACAGAGAACCTAAAAGCATTGCGCAAGCTGCACCCATTCCCACCACTCGCGACTCGGAGCTAGTAGTCATCCTCGTCGAGATCAGTGCCATCTGCAACCCCATGGTTGCAACAATGCGCCCATCAATCCAAAATACCGCCCAGAGCACCAGCACTCGCGGCACACGCTTCCCAGGTGGTGCACGACGAGAGATTCGTAGATGGACGCACAGACGTACGACACAATTGCTGGCGAGGAGCAATGTTGGCTCTGCTTCGACTGTTGGCCTGTCTGTGCTGGTCGCTCACCTCTCACCTTGACCTGTGAACAGCTGATCAGCGCAACCGTACACTGCGTCGGCAAACCATCAGCACACACGTAACGTTATAGGCGACACCAAGGAGCAGACGTACCACACACACACAGCCGGTAGAACTACAGCCACTACAGTAGAGTAGTCTCAACCATGCCCTGGCGCAAATATTGGCGAGCAGACGCAACGGTGCGTTTGCAGCAGCAACTAGACAGTCCTGCCAAACACCAGGCAACGAGAATCACTAGGACTGACGCTCCAGCTGCTTATCTTGTTTTTATAAACGTCCATGCAGGCAGCAGTTGGCGAGTTCGTTGGTGAGTAGTCGGGACCAAGCCCCGAAAATCGATAAAGAAAGAGAAAATGTGAGAGAATGCAGCAGCTGATTTCTTCTGCCGTGAACAGGCACTTTTACCTTTCTCTTGTTTGGTCTCGGAGGCATCCAAGCTGCTAGAAATGGGTCACCAGATCTGGGTGCAGGTACGCTTAATAGACACACACTGCGATTCCTTAGATTGCAAACAAAAACGATGGTTTGCAAAGAGGTGGTGCATTCGGCTGCTAAATTCATGTCTTACTTTCGTCCTCAATCTGAGGACAGATTTCCTGTTGATGGCCGCGACGTCAATGGCAATGGCTCTAGTCTTCTCGGTGCTTTCGTTTTCGCTTCCATCATATTGCTGAAAGTCCGCAACTTGTTAGACTGAATGCGAATTGACTTTCAAACTTTGGATGTTTTGGAAAAATGCATGCAGGTCTGGATCTTCTTCCGTGTCACCGGCGCAGCTTTCAACCCCCAACATTGTGCGTTTGAGTCAATCATCCAACTCTCTGCGAGTAGAGGCAATTGTGTTCTCTCCCACTGACACCTGCCTGATAATCCTTGCAGGCCATCTGTCTCGCACTGCTGGGCGTCATCTCTCCCCTCCGCTGTCTCTTCTACTGCATCGCACAAATCCTAGGAGGAATCGCCGCTTCGGCCGTCTTGCTTGGTATACTGCCTGGGCCACTGCTGGTGAACACTGCACGAGCAGAAGGTGTGGGAATCGCTCAGGCGCTGTTCTACGGTACGCTTTTCTTTCCCCAAAATTTTGCTCTTGTGCTTGGAGTCTGGGACTCGAGCGATTAGGGCCAAACTCCAGAAGAGCTCCTCGAATCGATTAACTAAGGATTTCCAACTACTCCCACTCTCTTTTGGTTTCTTGTTGTTTGTGAAACAACAGAAATGTTCCTCACTTGGGGTCTATGCATGACTGTTATCATGACCGCCGTCGAGAAGAACAAGACTACAATCTTGGCACCTCTAGCTATAGGAATCGCGCTATGGAGCACCCAGCTGGCTGGGATCTTCTACACCGGCGCGGCCGTAAACACAGGTGAGTACCAGTCTTTTCATCTGTCACACTTTTGTTGAGTGCGTATCTTCATTCAACTTTGTCTTTGTCTTGCCTCGCAAATGTATTATAGCCCGAGCTTTTGGACCAGCCGTCGTCACTGGAGATTTTGTTGGCCATCACTGGATCTACGTAAGTTTGTCCTGCTTTCTTCTGACATACAATGGAATGAGCACTCGTTAGCTGACATGACTGATCTATACCGGACGGAAATAGTGGGTGGGCCCAACTCTAGGCGCCTGTCTCGCAGCAGGTCTCTACCAAGGCCTCCTGGCTGTTCATTACTGGGAACTCAACCCAGGCGCAGACGCAACTAGCTCGCACGAGGCTGAGAGGGAATCAAAGGACCCTTCACGGGCAGGACGACGACACAACGAACAGCCGGTCTGATTTCTTTGAATCGTCAGCAAGACGTTATTCGCCGAAACTGGCCACTGTTAGCACCGAGGCATGCAAAAATTGGTCGCACAGAAGTATACACGCACACCGCAAATTTTTTTTCCCCCCACAATAGAAAGAACTTCGTACTTCTAAGCATACACTGCTTTTCCTTTACATCGTATGTGTGTGCGAGGGACAGCAGGCAGCAGAGTGCAGTAGAACACTATAGAGCATCATGGGTCGTGAGGGTTTTTTAGAAAAGGCCGCTTTGTAGCCATGTCGCCTTCCGAATCTCTGATCAAACACGCATTTAGTGCCCTAGCGCTAGCCTTTCGAGAGAGAATCATTTATGTTGCCTACTCGTACGCCTGCGCTGGCCACTGGTAAGGGATGATGTCTTGCCATTTGGTGTCAGGCGGCAGCAACATCGGAAGGACAGATCTCGGAATGAGGACACCGCATTCGTAGTTGGCGCCTAAGAGGACAGAGAGCTTTCAGTCATTGCCATCTTGCGCGTGGTTTGTAGATGGATCGCCCACAATCCTGGACTTGCAAACCACGGGTCTCGTTGTCCGGATTGCCTTTTGCATCCTTTGCTAGCGTGCCCCAGCTGATAGAGTCCCAACCTCAGCCTCATGTATGTTCTGAGCCATTGCTTCCAATACTTACGCCCCTTTCGAAAAGTTCGCAGATCTGGACGAGCCGTAAGTATAAAAAATCTGAAAAAGCAGAATGGCGCGTCTTACCCGACGTAGAGGTAGTAGGGGACTTTTTGCTCGTCTGCGCCATCGAGGACCATCATAAACTTCATATGGAACAGCTTGCCCACGTCTTTAGACTTGTAATGGTGGAAGAGGTCCTGGATTTTCTCAGGTGCGTTGCCCCAATTCATGTGGCACCCAATATTGCGCGAAGCCGTCTGCATCAGGCCAAAAGAAAAGCTAGTCAGACCATTACATCGTCCTGGCACTTGTACTAGCTTATGGCAGAACTTACAGTCCGCGCCAGCTCATCGCATTGGTCGACATCGTCAAAGGTAGGAAAGACGACGGAGAAAGGCGGTACGTCGCAGTTCAACTTTGCAAGCGGAACGGAGTCACGGCCGATAGCGCAGTCGTAGAACTCCTTGAGCCACTTATCATTCAGATGGCCGATACTACCGGAACAGTATTCGATCTTCGGGGCGACCTTCTTGATTTGTCTCCTCATGTCGACATCATGCGTCCGCCAATCATACACCACCTCGCGCAGGCGAAGCAGACCAGATGTAGGTAGACCGCGCGTTGTACCTGGGCGAGACGTCACCAGCTCAACCTGTACGTGCTGGAAATCAAATCGGCCGGAGAAATAATTCTCGAAAAAGGTTGATGGAACGCCGAGCTCTTTGAGATGAAAAGTCAATTGCGCTTCGAATTCGGTCTTGGGGGGAAGAAGAGGTATGCCATTGGCATACCGCGACAGATCGTGGATGTACCTGAGCAAATTGCGCAACCAGTCAAACACTTCGAGAATGGGCTGAAAGAGGACATACCAATGATTGTCTCCTTGCATCATATCAATGTTGATGAGATTGCAAGACGTGATCACGAGTCTGCAAAAATCGGGATAGATGAGGACAAGGAACTTTGAGTGCGCGCAGCCCTGGCACTGAGGGTGAAAGATATGGAAATTTTCGCCTGTCGACACGTTCCTGTTCAATTTCTGCTTTTCCTTGTACGCGCAATTATGACTGTCACTGACCGTATTGTTGACGGTATACATTCCGTACATCTGGCCGGATCTTATCGAGTTGCTTGCGGGAAACCCGCGCTTTTCCGCGCGTCTCGCCGTGCGCAGACAGGAGTTGCGTAGCATAGGGATCTAGATTGATATCCCTGCCAACGTATATCTACGGTAAAGACGGGAACCATGAGCACGCATTCTTCTCGAGACACTAGCATCTCGCTCACCGGAACCTTTGCACCGCCCTTCAAAGGAAGGTATCTGTAGAATTCGCCATCTCCTATCATGAACGCAAACACGCAACAACTGACAAGCCGATCTTTATCGATAAGTTGATCCATCGATATGCAAAGCGGGGAGTCTGGCTGCATCCGACCAGGCGTGCGAGTAATGCGGAGGGCGCCATTGCGGAAAGTATAGGGAAGCGGTGGACGAGGCGGGCCGTAGACTGAAGGCATACAAGATTGGCCTGGCTTGCTCAACATATACATATACATATATATGTATAGACTCACAGACGAGCTGTGCTAGCTCATCTGGCAGCTCGCCCATCTGGTCGTCGAGACGGAACATATCGTCGGCTGCGAGCAGAGCAGGTTGAGCTTCCTGCATGGGGCCAGGTGGCCCAGTAGCTCCATACTGCGCGAGAAGGTCGTTACGAAGTGCGATGTCATCCCTGGCGGCCATGATCAGACTTTCGTCCACTCCAAAGCGTCTGAGAACGGCATCGGCGTCTGCGTCACCGAAGCCATACACGTGATTTTCATTGATGACTGCTGGTGAATCGGTCTTGCCCTTCTTTCTTGCAGACTGCTCTTCCTCGCTGCTCGTGGATGCAGACCTTGAGCCATTTAACGTCTGGCCATTCGCAGCCAGATCTTGTTCTGCCTTGCGCTTTGCGTGGAGTCGCCTGCGTTCTTCGAGCTGGTCGGCAGCGGCGCTTGCAGGTCTGCGTGAACTGCCAGACTTCGTCGAAGCGGCTGGCGTGTCAGCGACGGTCATCGTGTGTCATCGAGGTCAAGCAGTAAGCGAGCTATGTCAGCTGAATGGCGAACCAGTGCATGCAGAGGCAACCCAGGTCAAATTGGTCTGAACTGGTGGCGCTTGAGCTGATCGTCAAGGACATCGACACAGGCTCAACACTGCATCAACACAGTCATTGCCGGCCTCGCTGGCATGCTCGCAGACTTCCTCCGCAAGCATGTCCTGCGGGACCTGTACCAGCCTCACACGTGGTGGGGCTTTGATGGCCCGTATACGCGGATCCAGCTCGATGCCGGCTCGTCCTTCGTGCTCATCATGTCGAGCGTCTGGCGGGCAAAGACACGGCCGCACCTCTGCCACGTTGGCTACTATCCCTCTCCCCAGCCGAAGGACCTGTCGCACAACGAAGTCCAGGGCTTTGCGTGCGACTTCTATCCCGAAGAGATCACTCCCACTCGAAGACGGGCAGACGACCGCGATGGCGTAGCGTCTTTCACGCTTTCTGCGGCGATACCAGACGAGAAAGCGACGTTCAGATACGATGTAGACGCATACAAGCAGTCATACCATCACCGCTTCAAGCATCCCTCGACTAGTCAAGATTTGGATATTCAGGTCACACTCAGCAAAGCTACGCCACATTCGCTTCTAGGTCCAATGTGGTTGGCGAGGTTCATGCCGATTCCGCTTAAATGGCATGTATTCTCTACAAGATCCCGTGTAGATGTGCAGGTGAAGGAGCACGGTCAGCTGATCATGCACAAGAGTGGGCTGGCGCACCAAGAGAAGAATTGGGGAATCGGTGAGCTTCGCTTCGTGCTTTCTTCTTGTGGCTTTGATACGTGAGTTCAGACGTTCTCTCCTGCCAGGCTTCCCTTCTGCCTGGATATGGTGTCAAGGCTTTGCTACTTCTGCCGACAGAGGCTCATTAGCGATAGCAGGCGGGAAAGTGAACAGTTTCCTGAGCTCTTTCATGGTCGCGTACCGCTCGCCCTCGACGCATCGCAACTGGTCTTTCGGCCCCGCATCAACAATGTCCCTGTTCGGCGTGGGGCCATTCGTCTCCCTGTCTAAATGCAGCAGCGAAGCAGGCGAAGTTCACCTCGAATGCTCGAATCCGCTCTTAGGGCGCAAGATCGTCATTAGCGCCGATGCTCCCGTCGACACCTTCAAGGTCATGTCAGCGCCTCTTCCAAAGGGACATACTCCAGAGTACTGCCATGAGAGCTTTGTTGCAAGATACAAGGTGACGTGCTATGAACGGTGGTGGGTTGGAGGGTGGAAGCAGGTCGAGGAGACTGTGCTTGATAACTCGGCGTTGGAATTTGGCGGTGACTGGAGTCATTGGTGGACCCAGGGTCGGGGGAGTCAGACAAAGGAGGAGTGAATGACAAGCACACATTTGAAGAGCACTGTTGTTGCGACGCTTGACAAAGGCCGAGAGAGTGGCGACGACGCGACTACCTTCATGAGCACGTGACGAAGCCAGCAACGCAGCCTGCCTTTGTCCATCCCAACAACACCTCGAGAGCATCACCACGCTCGTCAGTCGCCGCCATGGACGAGGCTCGCGGTCTGCTGTCCGAGCTGCTGTCACTCAAAGCCTCCAACAGCCAGATCAACAGCGCCCTCGACCGCCTGCGTGGCTTGCTGGCGGCTGTTGCGCTCGATGGCAGCGACAACAACAGCGGCAAGAGCACGTCGCTGCAGGCGTTCCTGCATGCACAGGACTCGTTTCTGGATAACGGTGGGCGAAATCTTGTCATCTTCGTGCTTGTTGTTGCGCGCTGACATGCTCGTTCTGGGCAGTCGCTGCCCGGCTGGTCGACTTCCTCGCTCGATGCCTGTTGAGGCTGCAGCACCACAAGTATGGAGGTGAGCAGGAGCAGCACCCATAGTGATCGATTAATGCTCGATATGCTGATATCAACAAGGACGCAGACGACTACCAGGCCATCTTTGCGCAACTTGGGCAAACAATGCAGCTCATGCAGGGCTTCTTGCTGCTTCACGGTCCGAGTCGGCGCCTCTTCGCAACGCCGTGCAACATGGAGGTACATACCCTCATACTGCAAGCGGTGCGCACGCTGTACTGACATACGCATACGCTCCTCGCCGTAGCTGCTCATCACTTGCTTGACGTTGCCCGATCATTCTACGCCCGCCGCCACAAGCACAAGCAGCACGCCCAGCCTGCTCTCCCAGTCAACCGCGTCTGCCTCGCCCAGGCTCTCATCTACGCAATTTGACTTTGCGAGGTCTACATTCGGCAGGCTGGACGTAGAGGACTGCGCGGCGCAACCGACGCTCGCTGAGCTGACCCTGGAGACGCTGCTCTGTACCCTCGTCGACAGCGCAGAGAACGTCAAGGTCTTTGAGGCCTGCAATGGTATTGCTGAGATCTCGCGGCTTATACGAGGCAAGGTAGATGCGGGCAAGGCAGCAAAGTAAGCTTTCAATTAAGCAACACAACCAGCACCATGCGGCTGACCATGCAACGAGCGCAGAATCAAATGTCTTGAATTCCTCTACTTTTGGCTCTACCCCGAGACTGGCGGACCAGCACACGCAAAGATGCCCTCCGGCTCCCGGCGACCTTCTGAACCTGCTTCAAGGCCGCCTACAGCGCCATCAACGCCTCAACGAGAGCGCATGCTATCGCGAGTGCACGGAGCCAGCGCCTCGAGCAGCGGCATGACTCGCACGCCTACAGAGACTCGCTTGCGGGCAATGCTTGAGTCCACACACGATACATGGACTCCAAGCACCCCTTCGAAGCCTTTTCGGACCTTTGAAAGGACGAAAATGGCCCTATCGCGCTCGGCAGCGGCTGTTGCAGCCAATGCTAGTCAGTCGCCTCGCAAGAGGTCGTTGGCAACAACATATGCGCCATCTGGATTGGCGGACGAGAACACTGGACAAGAAATGTACGAAAGCCCACGCGCTAAACGGTCGCAGCTCGCTTCGAGCGAGTCGCCTGTCCGCGTTGCACGGCAGCGTACCTCGCCTGGTTTGCGCAGACAGTCGATTCTAGGCGCAGCTAGCGCTCGCTCCTCCTCTGTGTACAATGCGGGCCGTGCCAGTCCGACGGCTCAGAAAGATCCTTTCACCAAGAGAGTCCCTTCGAGTATGTCTGGCAATAGCGACGATCCGGCAAGTCCGTTCAAAGCGCCTGCAAAGGTGCTCTGGTCACCTTCACTTTCCGAAAGACCCTCCTCTGCGCCTCCAGCCGCGCCGCCTGCAGACGACTCGCCCGGTCCGGCACCTCTCAGGCGAGTGCTGGGATCACCTTCTGCACTTGGTCGTTCGACGCGCACGAGTAGAGATCCAATGTCGTCGAGTGGCTATGGTCTCCCCGAGAGTACGAGCCAGACTAAGGGCCTCTTTGCGCCCCAGCACTCTCCTGGTATCGTTCAAGCAAAACTGCCATCAAAAGAATTTGAGTCCCCCATTATCAGCGCACCGGAAGACAAGGATACTTGCGAACGCAGGAAACAACTGCTCGGTCAACATCTTGGGAACTTGGATCAGCTCCTACATCGCTTCGAAGTTCTTCGCTGCCGCTGAGCGTGGCACTGGAAAATCACTCTGTGTCTGACAGCTTTAGTACTCGCACATTGCGTAGGTGTCCGGTCCTCAGTACAGGCAATGCATGAACGATACGTCCATAAAGTTCACTTAGGATGTGGGGTGACATCGCTGATCGTCCATGATATTAAAAGTTTCTTTCAATCTGCAACGCCATCTACTCGTAGGTTTGCCATTGTTGCAAATTGATGCCGCTTGGTTCGTCTTGCAGGTAGGTCAGCTGCTCGTTTTCCAAGAGCTGCTGCTGCTGCTGCATCTGATTATGTTGAAGTCGTTGATACTGATGATGTTGTTGATGCTGATATTGTTCTTCCATAGTGTAGTAGAATGGCTGATGCTGATGATTTGGATTTGCATACGCGCGATGCTCGGCTGGGGTTCTTGACGCAAAACCAGTCTGGGGATCGCTTGGCGACATTGGCGATTCGGGTGTCATGCTTGCCAGCTGAGGCTGCCAAACATGGTCTTCTGCAGTACTGCCCGCGGGTCGACGCAGCCAAGAGGGAGCTGATGCCCCAGCGTCCGAGCCCGAGGCTGAGCTCCCGCTGGCAATAGGAAAGCCATGGCTTTCGTGATTAGCCGAGTAGACGGCTTGGTGCATCACGGGTGAGCCGGCAGCTGATGTCGGCTCAGATGCAATGACGCCGGACAAGAGAGGGTTTCTGTGACCAAGCGAGCCTTGCGAGCCCCCGTCGGTGTGGTAGCCAGACTGGCCTGATGAAGCGGTGTGTTGCCTGGAGTGGCCTTGAGAAAGGGCGTACGGCTCGACATCGGCGTTCATGGGGCCGGAAATCGTGAGCGGCTGATACTGGTCGACCAGCGCAATGACACCAGGGTGAGCGACCGGATAGTAGGCCATTGGCTCTTGCGTGAAGTAGTTGTGGGCCGTTAAATGAGGCGAGTCTGTAAGACTGGGTGAATAGATTGGTGGATGCGGTTCAAGAGGCGAGATGGGATACATGGCCGGATACATGGCCAACTCAGATGCTGGTGTGACTGGATCAACGTATTGCGCGTGAATGCTGCCGAGCGTGGGAAAGGTGGAATACGAATGTCGGTGCGTCAAGCTCGGCGGCTCTGGCATTGTCGTTGCATAGGCCAGCCCAGGTCCAGGGGCCATTGCTGAGTGTGGGCGCTCTATCGCAGACGGCGAGGCGAGCGGTGGGGACATGATTGACGACGGGTCATCCTGAAAAGCCATCACAGGGTGGAGCATACCGAAATTGAGATTGAGATTCGGAGGCCTAGATGGCGTCGAGCGTGCCGTCGCTGTATCTCGCGATTGCTCGCTGTAAGGACTGGGACGTCGACGTGGGACGCTGTGAGCTGAGCTCCTGACCTTCCCTGCTTGTGAAGACGTGCTTGAACTTGTAGAGGTCCCGCCTGTGCTATATGCAGAGTGAATGAAGATTGGCTCTTGAGGACCGCGCGTCGAGGCAGCATTGTACATAAGAGGTCCGGTAGCGCTTGAAGATGCCAAGCTCGGGTCTCCCACTGATCCACGTGCTAGATTGGCAGCCTGCCCGCTTGCGACGACTTCCGCGAAGATTTTCTTCTTGCGCCGTGCGTTGCGGACAATGTGATTTCGATAGCTGGAGTGGCGGCAAACACGAGAACACAGAGCAAGGAGCATGAACAGGGAACAAACGCTCATATAATCAGATCACGCACAAGCTCTACAAAGCTCGACGGAATGAACTTACTGCTGCAGCATGTTATCATGCCTCGAAAATCGCGATTCGCATTCGGGATACGTGCATTTGAACTGCTTTTCCCCTCTGTTTCCGTCCAACCGACCGGATAGCAACCCGCAACACCAGCTGTCAGTGATGCCATCCACAGCGACGAATTTTTATCGCTCGCCTCGGACTCACGTATGGACTCGAGTATGCCGTGCAAGATGACCAGACCTGGAAGCAGAGTGAATTGAAAACTCATTAGCGAGAGGACCATTGGAAGCTCGGGCGAACACAACACCTGCAAGAAGGGGGATCACTCACGTTGAGAAAGTCTTGTCGCAGTCGGGATGCGTGCAGACGAAGCGTCGCCTGTCGTTGCGTCCCACAACTGTACCTTGCTGACTGCCGGGCGAAACGGAGGGCGAAGATGTCGCTGAAGCTGACCGTTGGCAATGTCGACCAGGAGCGGGCAGGTGACAGATGGAGAGCCAACGGTAGCATGCACGCAACAACGGGAATCATAGAAGCGTCAGCCAACTCCACGCTTCACACCAATGAAAGAAGTTGTACGACGAAAACGCAGCAAGTGTAATAGCACGCTGGCTCCGCGCATCGAAAGGCGTCACTCACGATTGACAGACGGAAATGGCACAGGTATCTGAAGTCCTGTACCGTCGGAAGGTGCTATCTTAGGCGGTTTGAGCACGCTTGGCTGCGCGCTGTTGATAGCAGAGGCCGACTTTGATGACGAGGTGCTCTGCGAGGTGCTTGCGGCTGGCGATACGCTCTTGTCAAGCGAAGGAATGGACATGTCCACTTTTGAATTTCGTGGACTTGTTCTGCCCCTGGCGCTGGGTTCGAGCTTCGGCTTCGGCTTATGCTTGGGCGGACTGTCGCCCATGCTCAACAGCCGGCAGCTGAGCCCGTGCGTATGTGACACCGAACCCTGAGCTGAGGCTGTGAGCTTTTGTCTCCTAGTAGACAGACGTCGGAATTGTATGTCGAGCTCTTCGCTTCGTGTCCCTGCGAGCGATAGGGCTCTGAACTCGTATGTACGTCGCTGGGTGGCCAAAAGGGCTAATCGCCCGACGCTTGTTCCTGCCCTGAGAGCTCAAGAAGAGCCTATATTTATCTTGAAGCCAAGCAAAGATAGTGCTGGAGTCCAGGTGGTACAGACACTTCGAGAGGTCCGGTAATGCTTGTCTTCCTATGGCGTGCGAAGAAGGTTGGGGCCGAAGATTACGACCTTCCTAGATACGGGCAACCCCCAACAGATGGGTGACTGTCGGCTTTTCGTGAAGAAGCGTGGTAGGAAGACGAGTCTGACGAAGCTGATGTTTACCAGTGGCAGTTGGTGATTTGCGCTTGGGCTGCTTTTCTCGATTTCCGCTGCGTGCCTTGCTTCTTAGCGCCCGTTCCCACCGCGCCGTGGCAGATTGTTGACAGCAACTCAATCTCCGCCCCACTGACAGGGTGTGTCGCCTCTAAAGTGGAAGCGGCGGTGTCAGCCGCAAGCTCCCATCTTTTCGAAGGAGGAGACTAGAAGAGCAGACAGCGATGCAGAAAACTTGGACAAGACGAAAGAGGCGCATGCTGGTGTTTGGGAATCGTCGCTGTGTGCGTTGGCTGTGGTGATGCAAGCTTACCTTGCCCCCTCTTTTCGTCCGAGTGAGCGAATCCCCCTCTCTTGGGCGCTCGCGTGGTGCGAGCCGAAACTTACTGGGGAATGGATTACCGCTGGCAGCCCCGCTTGAAATGACAAGCAGAAGCTGGAAACTCCGACGGCCGTCAAGCAAGAGGCTGGGAGCAAGCCAGCAAAGAGAAGGCGTAGACAGATTTGCGAGTTGCTTTTGATCCTCTCCTGTTCTTGCGCCTTGTCCGAGGTACCGATACGCTGCCACAGCGAGTCGCACTGTACAGCGTTGAACCGAGCCGTGCCGTAGGTACAGAAGAGAAGCAATCTGGAGGCAGTGCTTTCTTCACGCAAGGCTCGAGGAAAAGTGCCTTGTGGTGCGGAAGCACATCAAGCAGAAGCGCTGGATGGAAACGAAACCACTGGTGTAACAGCGACAAGCAGGGCTAAGTGGCGTGCTGTACGGGTGCAATTATGACAATCAGGCCAGTCAGCTGTGCATGATCTGCCAGTGCAGCGCGTCTCCGCGATGATGAGCGCGAACAAGTCGCTGGCGTAAACACAGGCTGGCTCGAAGCTGGTTGGTCGGTTGGGGTATCATACCCCGCAGCCAGCGCGTTGGACCATGCACAGCGAGTCCTCTGTGGGTCCGCCTTTACGGCATTCCAGGAGTAAGAAGATGCCACGTTGTCGGTGGCGCACAATTGGGAGCTTGGCTGATGGCGGATGGTGAGGGATTCGCTCAAGGCAAGCTCACCTGGACACTACTGATGAGAGGTCCAATTCAAGCCCTCTGTGGATTCGCAGCGGAGTTGCGCACGCTTCTTCCTCTTGTTAACGCTATGCGGCCAGCAAAGACGGTCGAGGCGGGTCCAGCGAGATCACAGAAAGGCCCCAAAAGAAGCAGCTGTGAGAGGCGATGCCGTCACTACTGCTAGGAGCACAGCGAGGGCGGTGTGTGTCTGATGGATAGCGCCGTACTGATGCACTGATAGGCGCTCGCTCGTGTTGGCCTGCTCGTTCAGCGACAGCCTACCGGTAGCACAGGACGTCGAGGAAGACAGACGTCAGTCGAGCCCTCATCAATCAGTCAAGCCAGCGAGCCAGTGCAGCATCGTCAGTGGGACAGTCGACTCAAGCACCACCGAGATGGACCTCGTGCAAGGCCCTCGCTGCGCCCACGCCTACGCCCGCGCCTGTCGTACTGCTCGCTGGCCCAAACTCGCGCCTCACTCACCAAAGTGAGGTCAGAGACTTCACAGGCTTACCGTAGAAGCACACAGGACCGAGCTGTGCCTTTGAGGGTCCAGTGTTGCGAATGCACAGAGCAGAGCTAAGCTGTACAATGTCTGTGCGTGTCCATCCTTGGCCGTGTCGCTCCCCCCGACAGGCGGGTCAACTGGTACGGGGTGCCTCAGCTCGTCTCGGACGTCCTCTACTTCCCGCCAACCCGACAAAGGCAGCACGTCCACCCCGGTCTGACGACTTCGCACCTCCTCTGCAAGACGTCGCTCATACCCGACAGACTGAGCCCGCACGTCCGAGAACAGTCACCCAGTGCAGAAACTGCAGCACCAGACCAGCAGGCAGACGCTGGCAAACAAGCGATGACAAACGGGCCAAACAGCCTGTTCAGTCGACTGACCTTGCTGTATGCAGTGACTACACCTGGCGCTGACTTTCGACCGGCCTCTAGCAACAGCGCTCATCAGCTGGGTTAGGGCTGAAAAGCAGAAGAAGCTGGGCCGCCAATCCTCCCTTTTCGCCGGAAGCCTCGACCCTAGGGACGTAGAAGCTGACGCCTCGTTTGGCAGCGAGGAGTGCAATTTGTCGGGTCACCGCCATTTCCAAACTGAGGCTGTCTCCATTTGCTGAAATTTTGTCGGCTCAAGCCGTGAAACTGCAGCTGCCAGTGACAAACTGCAGTTGCATCGTTCACGTTTTCACGGATGAGGCGGAACCTCGCTGCAGGTTGTGACGACGTAAATCTTACAGGAAGGTCTCCTGCACGCGTCTTGTCAGTGCAGATCAGTTGCCAGTACCCTCTAGCTGTGCAAATGCCAAGGCACTGTGCGATACCGGTACCGGTAGCTGTGAAGATATGCAAGTCTCATGCGATAAGGAAAGGTGCATTTGGGAGATCTTTCGACTTTCCTCCAGGCAGCGGCTCCAGCATCTCAAAACCTTTGATGTTCACAAAGCTGGCGTCATCTCGTAATTCCAGTCAAGTGCCAGTGTGCAAGCTTGCAGTCCTTGCCTGCAAGCTACACGCCCAGCTGCGCAAGCCGGTGGCGAGATTAGACAGGGCCACGCGAGCATTCCAAGCGGCACGTGGCAGGTGGCGCAGCTAACTTGGGGACGATCTCCCCAAAAAACACAGATACGGACGACTAAGTTGCCGTAAGGTGCGCAATGCCGGTATGATAGAAGAGGATCGTCGGAGTTTCTTCGTCTTTTGCCAGTGTTCTCTTGACAGGCGCTGCTCTGCTGTCTTTCATGACCATGGACGACCAATGCGAGACCGTTGCAAGCAGCCTGCGCGTCCGTAGGCCTTCTATGACACGGTACCAATACGTCAGATGCGCAACTCATGACGTGCCGGTACCTACAGCAGTTTACCGGTATTCTCGCTATGTAAAACTAAAAAGAGTAAGTTACCACCGCTGATGTGGGAAGCTGAAAATAAGGGCATTGCACAACCCTTGAACACTTCTTCAGGGAGGCAATGAGGTCAGCGGACAGTCTGTAGTCAAAGCACTTGCAATGGCAATTGACGGAGCGGTCCGGCGGTTGCATGTACAGAGAGCTATTAGCTTACGACTACTGAGCCAACGCTCATCCGATGCCTGTCGATACCGCCAACTTATCCCAGAGCGTCAGATCCAGCGGACCAAGTGATATGGTGACACCATCGACATCTGACTGGTTTCGTGGACGTAGCAACTCTTGTTGCAAGGACTTGCAGTACTTTATGATGAAGAAGTCGTTCCTGTCATTGCAAAGCACAAGGCACTCGACATCTCAGCATTCACAGGGTTCGTCAGAAACGGCGCGAGGCACGCCAAAATTGCATCCCTTGCCGCAGTAAGTCAGGCAAAGCGGGCAGCTTCAGAAATGTTGAGGTGGAGAATTGGCAGCCTTCAACGATGTACTGTAAGCTGCTCTTGTTGTGGGCTTCCAGGTCGTTCCTTGGACACGTATCGCGGGCATCGCACGCGCATCACTGGAACTGCCATACGAAAGACGGCCACAGGCGCTGCTCAACCGCGCGAGCATTGCTGGCAGCTGTAGCGCGTATTTCGACAGTGAACAGGAGGAAATCTCGACAGGTCAATGCACACGCTGACTGTCACAGGGGCAGAGGCAACGGCTTGAACCTGCGAGTTGTTTTGCAAAGGAGAGGATGATCGAAGTCGAACGAGACACGAGCTGTGTCGGATTTTCGTTTTGCTGCAGCAGACAACAAGACAACCGAGCGTGGCTCTTTGCAGTCTAGCCTGGTCTTTGAACCGCAGGTGAGCTGTTTACACAACAGTGAAGCCGTCCCTGTCGGACTCGCCGCCAGAGGAGGACTCGAGGTCGTCGCCTTCCTCAGCGGGATCAAAGGCATCGAAGGGAACGCGATACAGGCGGATGACGGGCTGATAAGAAAAGGCACGCAAAGTGTCAGCAACGAAAATAACGAGAATGCGCTGGACGAGTCAGAAAAGAGGCAAAGAGAAAATCGGGACTCACAGCATTCGGGTCGCGCAAAAGGCAGAACTTGCCATCTGGCTGTTTCATGACCAAGTCTACGATTGTCCGAACTACGCCCCATCCATTAGCGAGATTGACGTTCATTTGATTTGCGAAATCGCGAGGCTTGAGCCATTGAGAGCCTAGAACGACGTGTCGCTGGTCGTCTTTCGGTGCTGCGCGGGAGATGTATCTGGGAGAAATGAGGCGCAAAATCAGTCACAACTGCGGGTATTGACATGGTTATGGCAATATGTTTGCCCACCCCATCTTCATCTGCTCGGCGCCAGCCAGGATGCTCTGCACTGCAAATCGAGCAAGCTTGAACGAGTTGTTCTTCATCTCAGTCGCAAGGACGGCACCACGCTGCGAGTCGAGTTTGGTCCTCCAGTCGGGCGCGTTGCCCGCTCCAGCTGCACGGCTATCAAACTCAAAGAGCGACTTGATGGTGATATAAGTAAGTTCATTCGCATCAGGACGGTTGTAATCGGAAGTCGAGACTGTCGAAGTCGCAGATGGAGCGCCGCGGATGAAGCTGTCGACTTCGGTACGGACGACAAGGTCGAGTTCCTCGTCTTCGTTGATGGAGAGGTCGAATTTGCGGTATCGGTATCCGCAAGAAGCGGGTGGATTGACTTCCTCGGAGGAATAGAACGGGTTTGGTGCGGCAAAGTCGATTCGCGCTGGGTCGCCGGCAGAGGCTTGGTCGCGGACTACTTGCCAGTTGAAGACGTTGTTGACGTATGTCGCTTCGAGAGCAAGTGCGGCGGGCGAATTGATGTCTTTGAAGTCTTGCGGTCGAACGTCCTTGGGCTTTTCAGTCTCTACAGGCGGGTCAGAGGCGTTTTCATTGACCGACAGGAAGTCTGTGAGCGTTAATAGGTGCAAGTGTTAGTCATGCCACGTGAGAATGTCATTGCGTGATATTGAAACCCACCAAATGGCCCCTCTTCGTCGTCACGCTTGTCAAAGTAGACCTTGTCGCCGTCCTTGACGATGACCATGTCCCAAGGATAGATTGAGCGCGTGCAGCACATGAGGACGCCGAGGATGTTGTCTGTGGCGAAGACTTTTGCGTTTGTCTTGGTTGTGAGCTGCGGGATGGGCAGAGCATCAAAAGAACTCAGCTTAGAAATGCATCTAGTGTGCGTATGGAGTGATATGGGCGCACCTCCTGAATCACTGGATCCTCTGAAGTCGAAGGGTTATAGTGCACGCGATCAATGACCTGCAATGGGACTGGCGCTTTTGTCGAAACTCGGTCATAGGTCTTGTCGTACTCGCAGACAAAGCCATGTTGAGCGAGGTCTTCAGGCTCTTGTGTATCGACGTCGAGTCTGAGTTTAGCCAGTCTTGGGAACTCGATTTCTTCAAGCATGTGCCAGTCTGAGCGAACTTGAACAGTAGCTGTCCGAGTTCGCTGGTTTTGGTCGTTCCACCTGCCACGACCGCCGTACGAGCCCCATCCTCCTCGCAAGACCTGTTGTCCTCGTCCCCGGCCGCCGTAGCCCCCTCCTGTGCCTCCTCTGCCTCCAGCTCCTCCGGGCCCTCCACGGGCGCCACCTCGCGCACCTCTGGCACCAGCGCCGCGGCCGTAACCGCCTCGAGCGCCGCCCATGCCAGGTCCCCCTCCATATCCACCTCGGGTCCTGCTCGCGGAGCTCTTGTCGACGAGGCTGAATGCGCCTCCGTCTTCGCCATTTTCCAGACCAGGAGCGCCCTCGTACAGGCCCGACCTGGCACCAGGGCGCTTGCTGCCTCCAGGGCCACCAGTGGTAGCGTAGGCCGGGTCGCTCTGGAACCAGTCTGCAGGGCGAGGGAAGGCGAGGGCGCGGTCCGACTTGCTGAAGCTCTCGTAGGGTATCTCTGTGAACTCTGCAGGGATCGCGGCGACGGCGGGCCCAAAGAGGGGGACCCCGCTGGCGGAGCTGGCCTCTGCGAACTGGGGCAGCTTGAATCCCATCGTGTGGAGCTGGCGAGGGGAGTGCAGCTGGTTCGCTGTTTGCGTGTTGGCGTGTGTCTGAGGAAATGGAAATGGCCTGGGCTGCTTGAAAATTGTCCCCCCGTGCAGCTCGATCAGCGCCAGAGGGAGAGCCATTGAGCAGTCGCAGCGAGGCATGCCTGGCTTGGACGGACAGCGAGCACACTCGGACACGCAGACAGCGCCAGTGCAGTGACTGATTAGGTGAGGTGCATCTGCTCATCGTGCTCAGTCTCTTTCTGTGCTTTGCTCACCGCGCCCACCCACCCCTGCCACCTGTTATCCCCCCATCAAACAGCTCAGCGCGACAGAGACGCGCGCGTCAACGAGCAGCGAGACGCCTGCACCAGCAGAGACAATACCGCAATAGTCGCGCGCGCATCACTCAACATGCCCGCACACGCGCCAAAGGTGGGTGCTGTCCATCTCAGCGCTTAGCACTCCCCGTGACGCGCAAGGCGGGCAAGGGCAAGCAAGGCTGCACAGTCGCCGGTCCAGCACTAGCTCGTTGCAGCACGCTGGACCGCTCTGTCGCATCCAAGTGTGCATGCCTGCATCCATGCACACCTCACTGATGCCATCTATCTTGATCCCTCTCTGCTCCCTCGTCTCCATCTGTGCTACACCGCGCTCCGCCTCCCTCGCTGGCAACGTGGCTGAACCCGGGCCTCACGACGTCAATCACTCATATTCCTACTGTCTTCACACTGTCAAACAATCCACGATATGCTCTGCAACCACTGTGCCCACGCACAAAGGACGCCCAGTCGGGCCACCCTGGCCACCTCAACCCAGGCCAGCAGCACACACTCGACAAGTTCCGCTCAGAGCTCGTCGCGGAGGGTTATCTCGACACGGACAAGTTTGACGACAAGATGTTGCTGTGGGTGCAACTCCACTCATTCTACACGCTTTGACGTTGCTGATGAATTGCAACGCGCTCACTTCTTTCACAGCCGCTTCCTACGAGCACGCAAGTTTGACCTGGCAAAAGCAAAGATCATGTGGATAGACTTCATAAAGTGGAGAGAGGATTTCAAGGTCGACGAGCTCTACGAGACGTTCGAATACCCAGAGCACGTCGAGGTCGATAAGCTCTACCCCAAATTCTACCACAAGACGGACAAGGTGGGCCCCTTGCAGTGCACTTTATCACCTTTGCGAGCATGATCACTGACATCAATGCCTTGCTATGCACAGGACGGAAGACCAGTGTACATTGAGATCCTCGGCAAGATTGACGTTGCAAAACTCGACCAAGTCACAACGCAAGAACGTCAGCTTCAACGGCTCGTTGTCGAATATGAGCGTTTCCTACGCGATAGGTGGGCTGAATACCGTACTAGACTCAACAAGGCAGACATTGACCGTTCTTTTGCTCTGCTGAACCTTAGACTCCCCATTTGCTCTGAAGTCTCGGGTCACCTCGTAGAGACCTCGTGCACCATCATGGACCTCAAGGGCGTTGGTGTCTCGCAATTCTGGGCCGTCAAGAACTTTGTACAGTCTGCTGCGGGTGGTGAGCTGGCGCATGCTTGATGAAAATGGCTGTCGTGTAAGCCCTGCTGACGTCCTTTGCTACGCTCCAGTCTCGCAAAATAACTACCCCGAGACCATGGGCAAGTTCTACATTGTGCGTGCAGTTCGAAAAGCACCCAGTTTATTTTGATCCATCCTGACACGAATCTATCTCACCCGCAGGTCAACTCGCCATGGGGTTTCAGCACCGTATGGAAATTCGTCAAGCCATGGCTGGACGAAGTGACAGCAGCCAAGATCGACATTTTGGGCTCCGACTATGTCAAGACTCTCTCTGCTCAGATCCCGCCCGAGAACCTGCCTAAGTTCTTGGGTGGCACTTGTTCGTGCCCTGAAGGCTGTACCTTGTCAAATGCAGGACCGTGGACCGACCCCGCGCTCATCAAGCGCGTTAAAGAGAAGCAACAGGCGGAAAAGGCAAAGAATGGCAAGGAGGAAGCAGCCGCACCGGTCGCTGTGCCGGCCACGAATACTGCACATGCGGACGCTGCACCCACTGGAGATGCTGCGGCACTCGCTGCTCCTGGTGTGGTTCAGCATAAAGCAGAGGAAATTCCCCTCCCTGCGCCCGTTGCCGATACTACAGCCAACAACGCTGGCGCTCCTGTGCCTGCGAGTCAGACGTTCTCGTCCGAACAGCAGCAGCCGAAGATGACATTGGTGGAGAGCAAGATTGACTCTTAGAATTCGCTTCCGAGTGGTGATTCACTTCATTGAATAGCAATGTCATCGCTTTGGCTGCATCATCTAGACTAGCGTGCGCGTGTCCGCCCCAGTCTAGTCGCTGGGTACTGGCGTGATTAGATTTTCAGGGCTGTAATCATTGCTCTCTTGTCATGCTTCTTTCTTGTAATGGCACTGATAGCATTGTGCCCTTGCTTCATGTTCGATGTCGTGGAAGCTGCTCACGTGCTTCCTTCCAAGTGGCGCCAAAGCACAAGAATATGCCTCTGTCTATCGCTGGCAATGATCTGGCTGCGCAGGGATGTCAATTATGGAGCTGTACCCATAGGTATCAAGTGAGAGGCAACTTCTGCAGCTGTGTGTCCAGCGGTATGTCCTGGGTCAGACTGGTAGAAGCGCATCCGACTTGCCCGATCACCTCGCACGTACGGCATGCATGAAAGAGCTCCCACAGCTTTGCTATGCTTCCCGTCAAGCACGACAGCCTGTTCATCTCAGCAGTCAAGCTGAGAAGTCTACACTGCGGTACTCCCCTTCTCAAGCTCCCTTCCTGGACGCGACTTCGAGCAGGAAAAGCGTCGGCCGCCACTGTTTTGCTTGGCCTTGCAGTGTTCAGCCACCTGCGAATATCCAAGCTCAGGAAGACATCAGTCTCAATACCACACCTTCGCTTCGCCGCATAAAGGTAACGATACGACATGCGTAGAAGACAAGCTGGCGTCGCTGCAGCTGCCGCCGCTGCCGCTGTTGCCCTCCTCCCTTCGGCCGTTGAAAGCCAGGGAGATTATACCTGCCAGACGACCGAGGATTGTGGCGCTTATGCAGGCGCTTTTCCAATCTCGAACAATTCAACCTGCGTAGCTGGTGCGTGATATCCTTTTCTTCCAGGCTCTGAGTGGGTTTGAAAACTCGGAACATCGTGCTGATTTCTGTGGTTTCCGGTCGTGCTTTTTTTCCAGACCCTTTGGACCCGAGATTTGGCTATTGTAGGGATATCGAGCATACAGGTGTCAGGTCATCTTGACTGACCAGGTAAATCCTGCTTCTTGGATTTGACCTTCTGACAGGCGGATATGTTGGAGCACCCTGCGGAACTTCCCAAGATTGCGACTATGGCAGCTGTTCTGCAGGAAGATGTGCAGGATATTTGGGCTGGTCTTGCGCATCAGATCTCGACTGCATGGGTAGGTCCACTTAAAATCACCTGCTCATGACACACAGGATGCGTAGACTTAGAGTGTTCGGATGATATAGGTTATTTTGCTTGTGGAGTCGATGGCTTGTGCGGCGGAGACCGAGCAAGCTGCGTCCTTGGCGATGCGACATGCTTGTCCGGCAGCTGTAACTCGGTCGACGATAGTGGCGGTCCCGGAAGATGTGACGCCCCTCAGGCAGGCGGCGTCCCAGAAGGGTCCGCCTGTTCGTCAGCATCGAATTGCGCGACTTCGTTTTGCGACACCAAGACCTGGCTTTGCGCACGAGTAGCACCTGGTGCACCAAGTTCCGGGGTACCGAGCGTTGACCTACCAGGCTCCGTCGCACCGAGTCAAGAAGCTCGCTTGAAGACAAAAAGACATAGTCATTCGGGTCAATATAATCCAAAGGACAGGCGAGGGGCTGTACATGATTGGTTTAGCGATCATGCTTTCTGCGCCGCGGGACAGACGGCTTGTAGTACCGTCACGGGATACGAGGTGGGATTGCTCTCCCCAAGCTATGGCTGTCGTGACGAGACTGGTTGACAGTTTGATGATCCAGTGCATCGATACACAGACGACGCTCGAGTCGTGTGGGGGCTGTCCGCAGGCGTATGACGAGGCGTCTTCGGCAGAGGCGATAGGCGTCGACTGTGGCACGCTGCC
The DNA here is from genome assembly GCA_003351005.1 of Cystobasidiaceae sp. HBUAS51001. Classification (NCBI taxonomy): domain Eukaryota; kingdom Fungi; phylum Basidiomycota; class Cystobasidiomycetes; order Cystobasidiales; family Cystobasidiaceae; species Cystobasidiaceae sp. HBUAS51001. Next base: position 885,643 of record KZ857210.1, on the reverse strand, counting down.
TTTTGTCGACGAAGTGTATTGCGATGCTGGACGATGTAAAATCGGTGAGAAAAGCTGGAACGCAGTCCGAGAGCGCGATTATGAGCTGAGAGGTGTGGGACTTGGTCGTTCCGGCGAATAGTGAGCTGCCTGTCAGGGACCCGACTTTCCGACGATGGCGATGGCTGCATCATGCGGTGATTACTCTGAAAGAGACGAAACAGTAGCAGCAATAGCTTCAGTGTGCAGAGTGCAGTATTGGCGGACATTCGATGCCGTCTAGCTCGCAGAGTCGGAATCAATGATCCAGCGTTTATGTAGCTTTACAAGCTGGATCTTTACTTAAGCTTTTAGAAATATCGATAATTCGCATTTTCGTCATTATTCTGTTTCGGTGTGTTCCCAGCCTAGTATGCGCTTCGCCTTGTCACAGTTCCAGAAGCCCTTGTTGCCAGACAGATTTTCGTGTTGTGTGTCTGGGTAGTATTGCTTTGCGAGGTCCGCGCTGGCTTTATCTTCGTACACGGTCGTTGGTGCGGCGATATTGAAAGCTGCGCAGAAAATTCCAGGGTCTGCCATAATCTTACGTCCATTGACGAGGAAGCAGGACGAAGCGCTCACCTTCATGACCATTGAAGTGGTCGCCCTGGATGGTCATCAAGCACGCACGCGCAACTGCGTCTGGACTGACCCAGCCCCAGAGCTCCCTCGCACCGAGGTCTACATCATCCACCAAGCGCTTGCGACACACACTCAGTGGATTCACGTGATGGAAACGCATAGAGGCGATTGACATGCCAGGAAACCAGTAGACCATTGCATCCGCTTGAGTCTCGCATACTTGCTTGGAGAGAGCGTATGCGTCTGATATTCTGGGCTTGTCGTTCTGCAATGCGTACGTTCAGCTTGCCATCCTGTACTCAGTCCCGTGCCGTTACCGACCTCCTCGATCCTACAGTTGTAAAGGTACTCATTGGTTCTGGTTCATGTGATACTCCTTTTTGTATGGGATACGTACGGGAAAGAGTCAAATACCATCGGTCTTTGCGAGTACACCAGGCCCAGAGCATTCACCGAGCTCGCTTGACACACTTTCTTGATACCCAGCTTTCCAGCAGCGTGCAGTGCATTGAAGCTAGCGTTGCTATTTGTCGAATACACCTAAACAAGTCGACGCCTCAGCATGTGCCCCTCCACGAACGGCTGTGAACTTGCACTGACACGTGCGTCAGAGTTTGCACCTCCTGGTGATGGAATGGCGGCAAGGTGGATCACAGCATCGCAGCCTCGAAAAGCTTCAAATAGTGCATCATAGTTCTCCGCCACATTGATGCCATGGAATTCGCTATTGGGCTGGTCTTGCGAATTAGTCCCTGGCAGGTCAATCTTGACCATACTGAAGTGTGGTTACAAGAGTTCAGCACGAGCAGCCTTCTACATATCTAGTCTCGCGTACTAGTGCCCCTGGTCTAGGCAGTACTGCGTCACTCGCTTGCCGACAAGGCCTATTGAGGCCAGGAAAGTCAGTCTGATTCTCAAGCAGTCGACTAGGCGAGTAGATACGTACCGGATGCGCCTAGAGAGCGTTCAGTACAGCATAGTTGGCCGCAGCAAAAGCCCGACATGCCACCAGTAGGTGCCAGCGGGATGCCGGGGAGATGTTGCGCGACAGCGGAGAGGCGAGGGGAGGGAATGGCTGTCAGTCCGGGCCCGGGGCTCGCGCGGCATGCAGTGCACCTGTGATAGCTATCCGCATCTCGTCAATGAGATTGTATGGCTGTCGAGCAATGAAGACAAGGCGCAACGTGGATTCAGCTCGGCCAGTCACTGTGTCAGCAGACGCCACCATGTCATGCATGTGTATACGAACATGCTTGTTTATTCGTAATGAGTCGGAATCCCTCAATCAAGAGTGTGCATCACATGATCTGAACCTTGCAGATGTGATAATGTCTCGCTAGGCAGTCTTCAGCGCTCGAAGTACACGCGCGCACTTGCATGTCTCGGTCACGCTCCAGTCTGCTCACAGCCATGTATACTTCAACAGACGGATGGAGGAGTTCAAGCACGCGTTCACCTTCTGAAATCAGCCGCGACCATCGGAGTGTACTGTTACAGCCTAATCGCTGTGCTTTCCGCTTCTCCATTCGTACTTTTGCCACCATGCCCTTCAGCCCAAGTCGCGAGTCGCGGGTGTGTTGCTGTCTCTTGTCCACCGACGACGACGCGCGCTGCTGCACACATGAAGCTGCCATGGCTGAAGGCGACGACCGCCACGACATGGAGCAGCAGACGCCCCGGGGTTCCACGGACATCGAAGACGAGGCCATCAGCGCCAGCACCGGGTCTGGCGGCACCAGCGACTTGAGCGCGAGCATCAGGACGCCTGGCCTAGCCGCCCAGCATGACTTGCTGGCAAGAGCTCCGCCCATGACGCAGCTGGCGAGCCTTAAGAAGGGCGTCTGGACTAACATGCGCAAGCCGCGAGGCCATGTCGACAGTGAGTCGCCCGCAGCGATCAGCAGGAGTTGTTTGCAAGCTGGAGCTGAGCTCAGGCTGCTTCATATGGCTATTCCTCCAGTTGAGCACACCTTCAAGCACAGTAAGGGTACCTACAGTCAATCTTGACTGAAGTCGCTTACGCTGTGCCCTGCCAGTCTTCAAAAAGAGCGAGTTCAAGGGCAAACAACGCGAGATCATGGACGCAGCGGTCCGGGGCACGTGATGTTGAACTCCCGTCGAAACGGGCTTTTCAGAGGCTAATGCGTGTTCATTGTGGTCCGTACAGGCTTTGACATCCTAGCAATAGCTCCGACGGGGATGGGCAAGGTGTGCTGCAACATCCGGGCCTCACGCTCATGCGCATGAGGCTGACCAATGCCCTCAATGCAGTCGATCTGCTTCCAGGTCCCGGCAGTCGCAGAGGAGCATGGCGTAACTATCGTAGTCACGCCGCTGCTGTGTGCGTGGTCTGTCTCGTCATTAGGCTTCACGGAGCTGAAGCAAACACCGCATTCCCCAGCTTTAATGGAAAACCAGGTCGACAACCTTCGAAAGCTCCGCGTCAAGTGTGCAATGCTGTCATCAAAGACGGATGCAGAGGAAGTCAAGCTCGTGAGTAATAGCAAGAACACATTGCTTGCAGATTCGGGCTGAACCCTGCGCAGATCAAGAGAGACCTGCGTTCCGGTCATCCGAAGAACCGTCTTCTCTATGGTGGGCACATGCTGCGAGCCATCGTACTATTGAACCCAGCTGATACTTGCCCTTCTCAGTCACTCCTGAGCGACTGGCGACGACCAAGTTTCGCGATTTGCTCAAAGTGGTCGACAGGCAAGGCGAGCTGGCGAGATTAGTCATTGACGAGGTAGGCAGCATCTCTGTCCATGACAGTGTGATTACGTACCTTATATCGTCGATCTCAACTCTCTTCTCAGGCACACTGTATTAGCGAGTGGGGCCACGACTTCCGCAAGGAATACCAGCAGATTGGCGAGTTTCGTCGAATGTTTCCTCGAGTACCAATCATGGCTTTGACCGCGTCTGCAACCCGGGAGTGAGTGAACAGTGGCAGTCCGGGTTGTGTTGAGCTGATCGTGTGGGTTTTCCAGGGTTCGTAACGATATTATTCTTTCTCTTGATCTATGCCAGGATCAGCTATATCACGTTGTACACTGTAAGTGCGGTTCCATAGACAGCTTGGCTCGAGACGCAGGCTGATCTGCCTTTATCTTTACTCACTCTCTGCAGCTTTCAACCGTATTGTGAAGCAGCGACCTCGCCTGAGCACCTAATTTCCTACAAGCTGACCGCTACGCTCCTTCAGAACCTATATTATGAAGTGCGCTTCCTTGGTGACAACTTCGTGAAGAAATTAGAGGATATCGCCACATTCATCACCAAGCTGTATCGCCGCAAGCAGCTCAAATCTGTAGAAGACCTGGACGAGGATGAAGCCAAGGTCATTTCCGGGATCATCTATTGCAGGAAGAAGGATACGTGTGATCAAGTAGCAGCCGCTTTGAGGAACAAGGGCATCTCTGCAGCTGCATATCACCGTGGTCTTTCCAGCAAGGCGTGTGATCTGGCTGCACTACAGTGGAGGGACGCTTCTATCCTAGCGAAGGAAGGCAAGAAACGCGTTGACGTGATAGGCGAGTCTAGCGGGCTTTGATCGGTGCAAGGAAGTCTGATTGAGTTTTCTATCAAACAGTTGCAACCGTAGCATTCGGGTGAGTCAGACCGGCTGTCGTCGAATCAACAGCGTAATCTTACCTGTTCCTCTTCCCGGGTACTCAGCATGGGCATCGATGCACCAGCCTGTCGTTATGTCATCCATTGGGATGTTCGTGATTCGACCACCAGCCGCATGTAAACATGACTGATCCGGTGATAATACAGCTACCAACGTCATTCGAGGGCTACTATCAGGAGACCGGACGAGTACGCGTTTCACAAGTCATACACAGTCGGGATAGTCTAGCTGAGCTTCGGTGCAGGCTGGTCGTGACGGCCACGCCTCGAGATGCGTATTGTATTACTCTCGCGGTGACGCAGAAGCTGTGCGCTACATGGCTGGAAAAGCTCATACTGCCCGACAGAAGAAGGCTGGAACTTCTGACGTGGCAAGCAACCCTAAGAAGAGCATCGATGAGGTAGGACAGACCAAACGCAACAAAGCGCTGTTGACACGTTGCTAATATTTTATCCTTCAGCTAATCAAGTACGCCGAGAATGTCAAGCAGTGTCGACATGTCCTCATCTGTAAGCCTCATACACGCCGCTTTGCGGTGAAGATCCTTACCGTGTGCCGTTCCTCGACATAGGTCGATACTTCGACGAGAAACCCGACGACAGCATGAAGACGAGCTACTGTGACAAATTTTGCGATGTCTGCCGCAATCCAGAGCAAGTGGCTGGCTTGAAGGATACGCTAGAACCACAAGAAATGGTCATGACCCAAATGCCCCGCATACAGGATGAAGCAGAGCAGGAGTGGGATGAAGCAGATGAGAATGCATCCGCCACCGTCGAAGGCGACCCGCGCAGTCGTTCTGCTACTGTTGAGGGGCATGATCTGGAAGACAACCCACCGCCACCGGTCCCACAAGGTCTGCCGGGCTTTGCTAAAGCTTCGGAATTTTCAAAGAAGAGACCGCTCGAGGGTGAGCCAGATGATCAAGAGGCTCGTAGATCAAGACGCAGACGCAGCGATACAATCACAGAGGTCCCCGAGGACCAAGAAGCACCCCATGTCGATGACCTTAGAGAAGCTGAGCAACCTTTCACGGGGGGCGCTGCCCATGCAATCGCCGAACATGACGAAGAAAGAGTCTGGATACCAAAGAAGCGCATTAACCGGGAGCTGTCGCGCACCAACTCGGTTCAAGCGGAGCGAAATGCGGATGGCTGGCCTGGCGACGTGCAAATACCGCCTGCTGCTGAACTCGAGACTTGGCCTCATCAGTCCACGCAGCGGAACCATCAAGTTCATGATGTGACCATTACACTGGACACACGAAGCACCGTCTCGAGTGTGAGGTCGACAGTACCGGTCATATCTCCTCCGCGGGCGCCAGTGCCCAAAGCTTCCACAGCTGCCGGCCCCAGCAAATGTGAGTATTGAAACGCACGTTCAGGCGAGCTGTTGTTGAAGCTTTCGCCGCAGTCACAAGCGTAGTAGCCCCCAAGCAGAACCTGCTGAACAGAAGCGGCACTCAGCTCGAACCATCTGCCAATGCAGGTCGCACGAGCATCGTTGCACCCAGAACGAACTTGTCCGGGGGTAGCGTCGTTGTTGGAGCTGTAAAAACCGGTTGGCAAGCTCCGTTTAAAAAGAGTCACGCGAGAGTGAGGGTCACGAACTTGCAACCTTTGGAGGAGAGTAAGCTTGTCGAGTCTATCAGTCACTTGCATGGGGCTCACGCCATCGGCGCCAGCAGGTGGCCAACCTGTGGCGCGGGATTTGAGCTTTGTCTTATCGCCTGCTCGCTGGGATAAACCTATCCCGAAAACGCTCAGAGAGGATGCAGTCAAACAGATACACACTTTGGTCGCTCGGTCTACGTTATCGGACGCGGGAGTGGTCACTCGAAAGCAAGAGGATGCATTCTTTACCAAGACTGGACTGCCTTTATCGGAAAAAAAGAAGAGGTGCGTGCTCCCGGGTGACCAACGCGACTGTCTTCTATTGACTTCTCTGCCTTCTGCAGGGCGGCGATCGTATTATATATTGCACTCGAAGCTGAATCCGAAGTCTTCTGGCTGTCTATCACTTCTGCCGGGTATGCCGACTTGGTGGGTAGACGAATTGATGCCTTAAAAGGATGCGCTTCTATACTGGACATTATCCGGGCCAACAACGCCGGCCACAGCCTGGAGAACCTCTCCAAAGCTGTAACGAAAGCTGTCAAGTGGCGCCGCGTACACGAATCGCAGCAGAAACGAACATCGCTGTTGGCAGATTCGCTACCTGAAGACGATGACGACGAAAGTGATGGCGCCTGAAGTAGGCCTGGCTTCAAGTGGCAGTCTAATCATTCTGTTGTGGTTGTCGACAGCCCCACACCTGCAGCAATTGCCTTTCTAGCGGCTTCAGGTCGTATTCCGGAAGCAAGACAGCGAGCCCGCAAGGCGTGTGAGACGTCCTGCTGACTTGTCGGACTGGATCTCAGAGCAAGCGGATCCTCTACAGATGTCCGTGGCTAGAGTGAGAGTCGGTCGACGGCCATTTCTTTGAGGCATGCATGCGGCTCTATCTGGCTTACATACGTAGAGTCAGCCCATTGCGGCTTGGGGCGGGGGCAAGGCGACCCAAGAGGTCGTTGCATATCCGAATGAAAGGCTCGGACTCGGCAGAATGGCAATCGGCAGACTGCCATCTGGTCGGAGTTATTAGCCTACAGCCACCCTGGCTGACCCTATGCATGCGCCTAGTAACGATCTGCCATGAAGCAGGCTGCGGCCTCCCCTTGCTCTTTCTCTCTCTCTCTCTCTCTCTCTCTCTCTGTCTACTCTTCCATTCCGTCTGTTCTCCAGGGTCGCCTCCGTTCACCGCTGCAGTCTACAATGCTTACCTCAATCTGGATTACTTTCGCTACACTCGCAGTCTGTGCACACGCATACACTATCACGGCAGTCAATCAGTGCAACTTTGAGGTCTGGGCCGCTGCCTCCCAACACGACTTCGGTTTCAAGGAGGAAGGGCCTCAGCTTCTCGTCCCTACCCCCAGGTGAGTGAAGATGATACATATCTCATTCAAATCTTCAAATCGGACTGACGTGTTACGGCAGTTGGGCTCTGAGTATACAGGCTCTGGACCTCTGAAAAAGGGCGACTCGTTTGTGATCAAGCCCCCTGACAATTGGGTGAGTACTGCACAACGCTGGGCGTCTACATTTGCATACTGATAAAGTGCATCGGTTACAGACAGGGGGTCGAGTCTGGGCTCGCACAGGATGCAAGGGCACGGGCGCTGTAGGTGCCGAACCTGATACGAGACTGAGAACGAGGACTGATAAAAGTCGTGTCCGCCTCGAAGAGCATGACCTGCGATATTGGTGGATGCCCCGGAGGGCAGAAGTGCACCGACTACTCTGTGAGGGGGAATCAGGATTGCTTACTTTGCACTTGGACTGATGCACACGTATTCTAGGACTTGGCCAAGCCTATGAGTATCGCAGAGTAGGTCTTTCACGGTTGCCAGCGCAGAGAACTACCTTGAAGACGTACATCGAGCTGACCGTTTGGTTCTAGATTCGGCTATGGCTATAAAGATCCGAAGCAACCATCAAACAATGTCTACATGAACCTGTCTAATGTCAGTGCTCAGGCATTACCAAGAAAATGCTGACTCCTCACATGCTAAGTGCTCCCGTGTGGTTTGCAGGTTCAAGGCTTCACAATGGGATTGGCCCTCCTTGGTGGCGATAGCGACAAGATCTGCCCTGCTGCCAATTGCGACCCCATACAATCATACAGCAAGGACGATAACCACCAAGCCATGACAAAAGGTACGCTTTCAATTTGACTGGGAGAGATACAAAATAAACGAAGAATTGACCGACTTGTTTGCCTTCCAGGAAACATCGACAGCGGCAGCTTCAAAGTCGTCTTCTGCCCGACCCCTGCCCAAAGACGTATAGCTCGCCTAGTCCGATAGACACAAGAGAGAGATTTGGAGAGCATGTCTGGCTGTCAGAAGTATTCTCACTGCCTCGGCAGGTCTAATGTGCCGTTGTGTCTGAGCTTGTGCGACTGCGAGCTTGAACTGCGAGCTGGCTCGTTGTCCGAGGCAAAGGGTTCGAAGTAACATCGTGTCCAAGGGCAGCAATGCCATGGAACTGAATGCTCATAGTTATGTCGGAGAGCCATGCCATTGTAGATTTCAACGCCTATCCATAACTGCCAACATCTGGCCATGGAAACAAAAAAGCTTGCCACAGACGCGGCCCTATCAGCTGCCCAAACGAGGAGGCCACTCTTGCGCTCCTCACCAAACGGCGCCTGGTGCTACAGCAGGCTCAGGGCTATCCGAGGCGACCACAGAGCGGCGCACTGCGAGAAACTACAAATGCAGCGCTCTGCATGTCCACTCATCGACATTCCTGACGTGTGAGATGATCAAGCCTTATCGTCCAGCAGGACACCCGCGCTATCTGGCGCACAAGGAGGGGATCAGCCAAGCTCGAGCCAACAAGGCGATCGCTGGGGCCGACTGCGAGAGACCTACGAGGTGGTACATCGCTGCGGTAAACGAGGTGAGTGCCTCGCGGGTATTAGCTACCGCGCGCCACACCGTGCTCGCGAATGGGGGGTGCAGTAGCGGATGACGGTATACCATTCGTGCAGACAATGCAGCGAGCGAAAGGCACATTCTCTGATCTGACTCAGACTCACATATGACCTCAAAACAGTGCTCTTACCTTTCTTCATCTACTGCATTATGATCTGATGGGCAAAGTGCGAGGAAGGACCGCTATCCCGCTGATTGACGACAAACTGACGAGCTCCGCATATGAATACATTACGCTTTGCGGAGATCGACAGAAAGCAGAGACTAGGCGTACAGATGTCCGCAGCTGCCTGGACTGCATGGGCAGCATCACTGATGCCACAGCATTCCTGGTGATCGCCCCTAAACTCTGTGCAGGAGGAGCAAAGCAAAGTCTACGCTCAAGCTTGCATCGATTGGCCAGATAACCTCACACCGGTCTCCTGCTTTTCGAGCTTGCCTCCAGCTGAAGACAGACAGCGAAGCTTTCAGGGTCTCTCTGCAAGATAAGACAGCGGGCCTACAGGAAGTGAAGACGGCAACATGCTGGCTATGCGAATGCATTCCGAACGAGCAGATGGATGCCCTGGTACAGGGTCGTAGACAGCGTAAGAGTCGGTCAACTGCCATTTTTTGGCGGTTCGCATGCGCTCTCAGCTGGCTTACCTACGTAAAGTCGGACCTCTACTACCCTGCACGGGTACAATGCGATGCTGCGGAGCTCATGCATGCTGGTGTGGAAGGCCCGTACTCGGTGACTTGCCGGTCGGCAGCATGCCATTTGCTGTTCCGTGCACTTGCCCAGGCAGCATGGCACTATTCCTCGCTTGCGAGCTGGTAACGCGCAATCGTGGTGCTGATACACGCAGAGAGTGCCGTCCATATGGCGGACTCTCTGTCGCTCCTCTGCTCTGCCTGTTGTCCACCTTCTATCTTTCACCCGATAGTCACTTCAACACACCTCTGCTACTCTCAATGCGCAACTCAATCTGGGTTGCTTTCGCTGCACTCGCTGCCTTTGCGCACGCTTACACTATCACCGCAATCAACCAATGCGACTTTGTCGTTTGGGCAGCTGCCTCTCAGCACGACTTCAATCTTAAAGAAACTGGAGCCCAACCTCCGCGTCCCTATCCCCAGGTGAGTGAAGGCGATTCGTGTGACATTGTGGCTTAGACTGACGTGATGACGCAGCTGGGATCCCAATACACAGGGTCCGGGCCTCTCAACAAAGGTGAAAACTTCGAGGTCAAGCCTCCCAACAATTGGGTGAGCACGCTCCACTTTTGCGCTGTTGCCTCGGTATTTACTGACAATGTGATGAGGATAGATGGGAGGTAGAGTCTGGGCACGCACAGGCTGCAAGGGCACGGGTTCTGTAGGTCCTCCACATGATCTTGTGCCTCGACTGTATGCTCATTGAACTTGCATTCAAGAGCATGACCTGCGATGTTGGACAATGCCCAGGGGGGCAGAAATGCACCGACTTCGCTGTGAGCAGGCTCCCGAATTGCTGGCTCCTTTGCTTGACTGACTCCTCCTATTTTAGGATGTCACAATACCGCTCAGTGTCGCAGAGTAAGCGCCGTCACTAACTGATAACGCAAAGAATCACCTTGACGACAAGAATTGTGCTGACCGTTTGCTTCCAAGATTTGGATATGGCTACAAAGATCCGCAACCATCTAACAATGTATCGATCAACCTATCCAACGTCAGTGCTTGGTCATCATTGACAGACGCCTACTAATCCAAGCTGAATTTTGACCGTTACCGATTGCAGGTCCAGGGCTTCACCTTGGGATTGGCCCTCCTTGGCGGTGACCAAGACAAATCCTGCCCGGATGCCAATTGCCTAACCACGCAGTCTTACCGCTTTAAGGACAATCATGAAGCCGTGACCAGAGGTAGATTTCCATCAGCAGACCAGTAAAGATACAAGACTGGCTAGAGACTGACAGGACCATCCGCTATCCAGGCAACATCGACACCGGCAACTTTAAAGTCGTCTTCTGCCCGAGCGCTGCCTAAAAGCGTACGGCTCGCCTGATCCGATAGACAACACGGAAAGACCGGGAGAAACAGAGAACTGTTATAAGAGCATGTCTGTCTAGCAAATGCGCGCTCACTTGGCTCGCCGGCTAGATATGTGGTCGCAGCGGTTGTACTTTGGACTCCGAGCTGGCTCGTTATTCCATGGTGGGCAGGCTTCGGTCAGACGTTTACGACATGTAAAGAGCAATGCAATGACAATTTGAGCTCGTTGTCTCTGTAAAGCAACTACTCGAGCCAGTATTTGCCACTTCACAAAGCCCAGCAAACGAGGCCAGGCTGCTCTTGCACTCACGACCGTACAGCGGCTTGTGCAATGGCGGGTCCAGGCCTGTCCAAGGTCATTTTCAAGTGCCATGGACCACTCCACTAGCCCGACATGCTGATGCAGCGCTCTTTCCATTCTTTGAACAACAATCTTGACGCGGTTTCGCGTGTGCTAGGCCGATCAAGCTCGACACGCGCGCTATCTGGCCATCAAAGAGGAGATAGCAAAGCTGGAGGCAGACGAGACGCTCGCTGGAGTGGACTGCGAAAAGATTGTAAAGGGACACATCGCTGCGCTGAACGAGGTGGGTTGGCTGCAAGTGTTGGCCGGTGCACGCCACCGACAACTTCACACCTGGACACTGACAACCACTGCTCTTGTGTACGCAGTACAATGAGCGGAAGGTAAGGTTGTTGCTTGTTACTTTCAGATGACTCGAAACAGCAGCTGAGAGCCGTGTTCTCGTTTAGGACGCCTGCTCCGTTTTGATCGGCAAGGTGAGCAGGAGCGAGCTGCTCGAAGGTTCTAATTCGAGCTTACGATGTTGCTCTGACATGCTTCTCGTACTTTTTGGCATGCTTCTCACACCGAAGATCGCAGACCTTGAGAGAATAACGTAGTCCCCACTTGTCCGCAGCTGACGCAAAGTCAAGAAGCTGAATTCGGCGCACACAGGATCATGGACGTCTACAAGCGCCTCGACCTATCACCGGAAGACTAAAGATGCCGAAAATGTAGCAATGTGCAATGTGCACCTCATCCAAATGCCGTTGTGGTCGCCGAGAATCTTGCAGTTGATGCATTCTAGGATTGCAAAGAAAGATCAAGCCGATGCGGTGAAAAACGGGTATTGGGTCCATCCTGAGATGCTACATGCTGTTGAAACTGTGGAAGGATGTCAAGATCGACTGATCTCTCCCTTTTTTCGGTAATACTGCAAACTTTGTCTCTAGAGTGGTAATTTGTAATTTGTCTCATCTAGAAGATCTTCTCCTTGGGCCACTTGTACGCTGGTCCGACTTGGCCAACGCACATGGCGCCCATCTTGTGACCAGCCTCTACAGCCTCATCGACCGACTTGCCAGCGGTGATGGCTCCGCAGAATCCACCTGCAAAAGCGTCACCTGCACCATTGGTGTCGACGATTTGGTCATCGGGAATAGCGGCAACGTCGTGGATCTTGTGCGAGCCATTGCCTTCGGCGACAATGGTGTTTTCGGGGCCTTGGGTGATGACTACGATACGTGGGCGCGAGCTGTTCTCCTTGGGCAGCGCTGCAATCTTCTTTGCGATCTCGGCAATGTCCTTGGTCTGCAGCGACGACAATGGATTCAGTATGAGAAGGCCGCGGCAGGACGATGCACAGGCAGTGACTCACGCCAAAGTCGTGCGAGGCAGCAAAGGCCTCTGCCTCGCTCTCGTTTCCGATGACAATGTCAATGTAAGGCATGACCTCGTCGACCTGGCTCTTGAAGAACTGCGGGATGAAGGGTGCGGACAGGTTCATAGCGAAGGTCTGCATCGAGGAAAGGCCATGTCAGCCCTTCACCGTCCTGCGATGCAGGATGCATAATGAAAGTCTGGAGTGACAGACCTTGCCAGCTTGGTGCGAGTGCTTGGCGACAATGAGCGTGCTCTCGAGACCATGCGTAAGGAAGTATCCCTCGACGTAGAAGAACTTTGCACCATCAATGATCTTCTTGACCTCTGCGTTCTCGAGGTGTGACTTGTCGAACTTCTCAGCTGCGCCGAGCTCGGTGCAGAGCGAGCGGTGGTGGCCAGTGATGACAACGGCGCAGGCACCTGTTTGGATGCCGTCGACAATCTGGTAAGGAGTGTAGAGACCCTCTTTGTCGTTTGCAGCGCGCAGCTGGTCCGCGAGGCCGTCTTTGCCTACGCAGCCGATGTAGGCGGTGGAGTTTGGGGGCAGGACGTACTAGGAAATGGCAGAGGAATGGCATCAGGCTCTTTTGGCTTGAAAGCTGTTTGGAGATGCGACATGTGCCCACCTGAGCACCACGGGCGCAGTTCTGGGCAGCTCCACCTGCGACATAGGTGACTTTGTAATTCTGCTCGAGGTCCTTGTAGCTGGGAACCATCAAAGCGAGGCACAGCAGCGTCAGCCGGGACGGGCGACGTCAAGGAGATAGCTTGTGCACGACGCACATCTCCTTCTGCTTGCCCTCTGCGAGGATGGCGTCGTTAGCCTTGAGGCTGTACTTTTCGAGCAGCTCCTCGCCGTTTGTGACCTGCATGTCGAGCAGGCTGATGATGATGACGGCGCGCAATGGTGAGCTACAGGCATTTCTGCAACGCACACACTGCACACGTACGGGTTGCCCATCGACAGGAAAGAATACGTGCTTGCCATGTTTGCTGAGTGTGTGGAACGTTGAATTGGTGAGAGCATTCAACGTCGACGACGTTTGTGCTATTCAAAAAAGCGAAGATGTGGCAAAGAGCTGCTTCGAAATCTGGGACGAAGCTTGCTGGCAAGACACATGCATGCCAATCCACACTGCCTATTCCTAATATGATACAATGGCCCGCTCGCGAGCTGGCTTTTACACTGACGACGGCTCCTACTATTGCTTGGCGTACGTGACCTGCAGTAAGAAAGCCAGAGGATGTACTGTCAGCGAGAGCTAGCAGCGTACTGTGGAATGCAACTGCACACACCTTCATCTTATGGTCCTCGTCGACCTTGTAGTTGTGCAGCGCCTCCCTCGCGACCGTCGATGACGCCTCGTCGGTGTATTCGACGAAAGCGATGCCTTTTCGACCAGGAATAAGACGAATATCGTGCAAGTTGGGGTAGGGCTTGAAGATGCCTTCGAGGTCGTCTTTTGACGTCGTTTCTGGCAAGTTTTGGATGAAGAGAATCTTGTTGGGAGGGAGGTACTCGTCTGGCATCTGTACGATTGTCCGCTTGGGTGCGGCAGCGGCTCCTTCTCCTCCGGCGGCAGCTGCGAGCAGGTCAGTACGACGCACGTATCTGGAGGTGTATGAGGTAACAACACACCCGACTTGGCAGCTCCTTTAGCAGCTGCTGCCTTCTTCCGCAAAGGATTCCGTCTCCGCGAGAGCTCTGTATGATACGAACGCCCATCATCAGCATGACCCAAAGCAGATCCGGGACCAAAAGCAAAGCCCACTCTTGCGGTTCTTGCGCTCTTCAAGATGCACATCGAGCAAGTCTGGTGTCTTTCGCTTGACGACAGCGTCTGCGGGCGTCCGTGCAAAAGCGACATTGAGCGGCTTGCCGTAGAGCGGGAATCCTCGAGTCTCTTTGACTGCGTTTCCAGCAGCCTGCCTGTCTGTCATGGCGATGAAGGCCTGACCACGCATGCGCATGTTCCTGTGCATCACCACGTCGAGCACGACGCCGTACGACTTGAACAGGTTCTTGAGCGTCTCGCGCATGACTTTGAGCGACACCTTTTCGTTCAGGTTGTTGATGTAGAGCGTCTCGACTGCGGGCGGTCCAGCTGGTGGCTTCTCTGCGTCTGCAGCATCTCCATTCACTGCTGCTGCTGCTGTTGTTGCTGCGGCTGCAGCTCCTTCGCCGTCGACTGCCATGCTGCCTGCGCCCGCTGTCGAGGTCGACGCTGCTGGGACAGGCGCCGAGTCCGCTGCAGGCGGGACAACCGCGGCCTCGACGGGTGCCGCGACTTCAGCCATGGTGTAGGCTGTCGCGTGTGGTCGTGTGAAACTGACACTGCTCCTCTCGACGTCGTCTTGGGCGAGATCGGTCAAGAGCCAGGCCGCCGTCTTCCACGCTGCCGCTCTTCACATCTTTTTGCCTCTTGATCTATCACTTGAGAACAGTCAATCCGACTCACTCGCCATGCAGGCCTCTACATCACGAGCTGCAGTGCAGTCTGCACGCACCCTGCTGGCGCCGTGCTCTGCGCCTTCCAACCGCTCCGCGCTGGCAAATCCAGCTGTAGCGAGCTGCTGCAGCCACGCCGCTGCACGTCGGAGCGCCTCGACAGCTTCAAAAACAGGCAAGCGCAAGGCAAAGACGAGCAAGACGCCTGCGCCTCCTGCTCCCACCGCGCTGCCCTTCAGCGAGGCCATACGCACGCTCAAGGCCTTTTCAGCGGGCGACACGACCTCGGCAGTCGACCTCGTCTTGCTCTCGAAACTCGCGGCTAGTGTGAATATCAATTCGCTCAGAGGGAGAACCTTCTTGCAGCATGACGCGAGCAGTGCGAAAAAGAAGGACACCATCGTTGTCATTGCAGAGGGCGAGCTGGCAGACGCGGCGCGCCAGGAAGGAGCAGACGTTGTTGGCGGAAAGGAGCTCATTGACGAGGTGGGCACCCTCCTACAGAGCAGCAGCATAGGAACACTCACTCATTCAACTGAAAAACACGCTCTCTCGTAGATCGTCACTGGCCGCGTGCAACCCACAAAGCTCATTGCAGCCCCAGATCAACTACAGCACATCACCAGATCCACCTTGCCACGGATACTCGGTCCCAAAGGCTTGATGCCTTCTGCAAAGCGAGGGACAGTAACAGACGAGATTGCTCGAGCAGTCCGTGAAGCGCGAGGTGGTCTCGACTGGCTGGGCATGCCCATCGGTCCTCCCAAATCAACTTCAAAAGCAGATTCATCAGACCGTGGAATGGTATCTGTCTCTATTGCGCGAGCGACTTTCACGGAAGATCAGATCAAGCAAAATCTAGTACAATTTGCGAAACAGGTCAAGGACGTACTGAATGGCGTTGGTACGCAGGCGCAGGTCAGCTCGTCGGGAGCAGGCGCCGCGGGACGCAAGAAGCTTGGTCAGATTGAAAAAGCATACCTCAGCACTAGCAAGACTTTCAGCATCGAAGTCACAGACATTCAACAGATAGTGGCATGAAGAAATAGTATCGTCGTAATATCACCCAGGCTGTTGCAGCCATATCCAAACCCCAAAAGAGGCAGACGTCAAGAAATACGAGCCTATGCTTGCGTGGCGACCGCCGTCCCTTCTGACTACCTTGCATCCTCAATCCATGCAGCTTCTGTGCCTTTCTGCGGCTTAATCGCTTTGCGCTGCAGACTCCAGAGTTGGTCCGTAGGCCCTATGGCCTCTTTTCCTGAACCTGTCGGGCAATTCTCGTGCAGCAGTAGAGCAGGTTGCGGATAACGACTACAAGACTGGAAAACCTATGCGAGGCCCGTATTGGTACACTGGAAAGCACTAGTATAGCTAGACCAGCCCTCAATCACCTTGAAAAGATTCAGACTAGGCCACCATACATCAAGCCCATTCAAGCGTAAAGACGGCTGTTGCAGAAGCACCGGAAGCTCAAGACGGCATAGCGACGGTCTATCACTTGTACATCTCGCTGAGCTCTTTGGCGAGCTGAGCGTGCGATTTTGGCGGGCTGTTCATCGATCCCCACGGCGAGCCGATGCTGGGAACGCGCGCCAATGGCTGGCGAACATGCCCTGTGCCTGAAGAGCGCTGCGAGAATGGATCTTGCTGCTGGGCCAGAAGCGCATCGGCATGATTGGATGCCGAACTGCTGAATTTCAAGAATCCGAATAGCGCTTCCGAAGATCCCATTGGCGCTGGCGAGCGACCATTCTCGCAGACATTCTCTGCCGATGCGATCGCGGCGTGCTTGTGTGGCGCTGGGATAGGCTGCACTTTGCGAGATGCAAAGACGCGCTCTCGTCCGGCTGCGAGAGTGGAATTGCCAGTGGCCGAAGAGAAGGAGCTACGCGAGGAGCTGCCAGAGGGCGAAAAGAGTGCCGTCTGGATCTCGCCATCTGGACAGGCGGAAGTGAGGGCGTCATCCTGCAATGATGCCGAATTCGAGCGGGATAAGAACGGAGACGGAAGCCCCTTTTTGATCCTGACAGGCGGCGGCAAGGGCGGCTCCGCGATTTGTTCTTCTTCTTCCTCTTCTTCCTCATCGTATAGCTCGGGCTGGTACTCTTCTCGGACTCGCACGAGCGTCCGGATCGCAGGCACTTCGTGCTTGCGGCGCATATGCTTTCGCAGGCTCTGCGAGATGAAAGGGGAAGAAGAGCAAGAAGTGTGAGTTTTCGAGCTATCTACTTCATATTGAAGGCACAGAGCTTACGTCTTTGCGTGTGTAGGCGTGGTCTGGGCAAATAGGGCAAGAGAAAACCTCTTCGGGCGCCAGGAGCGGTTCTTCCGCCTTCACGATACCTTTGCCGGTCTTGGACCTCTTCTTGACCTCGACCTGGGGAGCAGTTTCGGGGACGACTGCAATGTTTACGCACTCGTCAGTCCGATTGTCGAAGACAACGGAGGGGGCTGATCTGGCCTTGCCATCTCGGTGCGTCCGCTCATGTTTCTTGCGTGAGCTGCCGTCGCTGAACCCTTTGCCGCAAAAGCTGCATGCGAATGGTCGCTCGCCCGTGTGCGTTCTCATGTGGACTGTCAGGGCGCTTGACTGGATGAAGGCTGCTGGGCACAGATAGCATTTGTGTGGTCTGCAGAACATCCGTCCAAACGTCAGCCTGGTTCCTGGGAAGCTGCGCGCAACGATAGCAACAGCAAAGCACCCACTTTTCGCCCGAATGAATGCGCTCATGACGCCGACAGTCTGTAGCACGAGCGAATGTCTTCTGGCACCACTGACAGGTGCGTCTGGTCGGTCCAAATGCGCCTTCTATAGGCGAGGGCAGCTGGTAGGTCTCTTCGGGGACTTCGGCGAGCATGGGCAGCGGGTCCAAGGGAAGCTGCTCCGCCAATGGCATTTCGTAGTAGGTTTCCTGAGTCGTTGGCTGCAGCTCGTCAGACTGCTGCTGCTCTTGCTGATAGCTTGTGCCTTGTTTGGGCATGTGGTAGATGTTCTCGACGGGCGTCGGCTGTGGCGGCTCGTGTTCCTCGACGACGTCCATGAGTTGCTGTTCTTGCGGCGTTGGCATGGACGGCACTTCGTAGTACTGGCTGGGCGGCATCCAGTACGGCTCGCACTCCTCCTGCTTGACAGAGTAGGCGGTGGACACGGTCGACTCGCGCCTTGAGCGGTCGAGCGTGCCCAGGAGCTGGGCAATCATCGCGGGCGTCAGCGCTATCGAGGGCATCGCTGCGATCTCGCCCGTCGGGATGCGGCTGCGGTGGTAGGACGGTGCGGCCATCCCGTCTGTGCTGGCCATGGCCTGCCCTTGACTGGATGGTGAAGTTGGAGCAGAAGACGAAGACGGCCAGCGTGCGCCTCGCGAGCCTCGTCGACTCGATCAGCCCGGACGACAAGCGAGGTGGGCCAGGAGTTATGGCAGTCATGGCTCTGCTCTGCTCTGTCTCGGACGAGTACTCTCATCCTTCAAGACAGTCTCGACGCTCAGATCCGAGCTCCATGGATGGCCTCATGCACGTGACTTGCTCACTTGCAAATCTTCCTGGCTATCATACATGATGAAAGATGCAGGATGGATCTTTCCATGGCTACACTAGTGTCCGTATCACTATGCTGATGCCACTGATACTCTTTCACACCTTGTCAGTGTCTATGCCTCTGTGCTGAGTTTGTAAAATCCCTTCTTTCCATCTATCCAAGTTCCCACTACCCTGTCTCGCTATCTCTCTTCAATGTTCCCCTTTATGCGTCATGCGTCAGACGACATCTGTCTCGAGTTCCCAAGAGTCTGAAACCGCAACGAAGATGCCGAAGCCGCTGTGCGTACCTGCCGCTGCGAGCCGCCAGCGTTCCGACTCTGCAACGGAGGCAGCAGAGGCAGCGGAGGCAAGTCGGGCAACCCCCTTTCCCTCAAAACCGGGAGCGCTGACGCTGTTGGTTGCAACAGACGACTTCTCGTCGAAGTAGTCGATATTTGCAGGTCAGTATCGAGGCTTGGCAGATTCGACCGGCCAAGCCCGAGTCCGGTCATCGACTCGGAATGGGACGATGCTGAAGCGCCCGAAAGGTCTCTGGCTCCGACTCGCCTTCCTCGACTTGCTGTCTGGCCCACTGCAGCGAAGTCGTTGGCTCCGAGCATCGACAAGCTGCTGAGCCCGCTTTGGCGGTAGCTGCTCGAGGCAAGCCGACTGCTCGATGGTCTGGCTCTCAGAGTTGCCGCCGTCGCCAGCAAGTCAAGGCCGTCTTCGCGACTCGCTTCTCGAAGACGGGCGGAAATCTGCGAGCCCGATTTGCGCAAGGTCGAGCCACCCCGATGGTACCGCTCATCCTCGTACCCGGTCGACAAGAGCGGGCTCGTGCCCAATGACGCTGATGTTTCGAACCTGTCAGCATGCAGCGATGGTATTCCAGTCACCGGCTCTATCAAGGCGCGTGATCGTTGCGAAGGCCCATCCAAGTGCTGACGCAGGTTTCTGAGCCGCGGTCGCAGAGCAGAATCGTACTGTCCAGATCCTGCGCTATTCGAAGACATCGAAAGGCCCTGCAGAGACCTCGTCAATCCACTCGGGCTGAGTGTACGATCTAAAAGGAATTTATCAGACCCTACTCGTAAAGAACGTGGATAGACGAAAGGATACGCACCGGCTCGATGCACGCTCATGTGCTGGATCACAGCTTGTGCTGACCCGCACCAGGCATCACAGATGGAACAGACGCCATGAGTGTACGAGTGGTCTAGAAGCTCGTCTGCCGTGCCGAAGTCGAGTGGACACAAGGTGCAGCTGTGCCTTTCAGCCAAAACGAGCTCTCTCGAAGAGCTTCGCGAGATTTGGGTAAATCAGAATGAGGCACTTCTTGCAGCACGAGGCAGCCCAGACTCACATTGGATCATGGAGACGATCGTGTCGTCTCAGATCATTCAAGGTATGGCAGACGAAGCTGCATTCGCTGCATGCATAAGCAGGAGCTGGCGGGGGACTATTGTGAACGGAAGAACCAGCTGTCGAAGGTCGTGAATAGGTGGAGGAGGTGTCGAGGGAGGAAGCTCGGGAAGAATATGGAGGAGAGAGTGCATCTGAAGCCAGCGCGTCATCGAGCAAGAAGCTGTCCCCCCATCCTGATGCCTCTGTCGGTTGCTGCTGGTGGCGTTCGCGAGTCGCTTGCAATGGAGGTAATGGTGGCAAAAAGTTAGAAAGGTCCATTCGAGCTTTCCGTGATTGCAGAAGCAGAGATACGAAGCTGTTGTACAACAAGAGACTTTTATAGTGCTGCATCTCCCCACAGCGGGACCCGCAACTCTGCTTAGACACGTACACCGCCGATCACGCCCTCCGAGAGCTGCAGGAGAGCATGAGGACAGCTTGGAACCTGGACCATCGCTACCTCGCTGGTTCAATCAGACTGTCCTGAGGACAGGCACTGCCTCCAGGATGCGGCTCACCTTCGCGACTGAAGACCAGGCGTACTCTGTCGATGTGGCCGAAGACATGGTGATCCACCGCCGCGGACTAGGCACGCCCTTGTGGTAACAGACGGACACTGACGCAACACCGCTTGCATTCTGGACTGCCTGTCTGCTCAGGAAATAGGTGACATTATGGCGCTGCTCGAGGCAGAGGTAGGTTCTCTTCTGGATCATATTTTCTGAAGGTCAACGGCTGACCACGCAGACTGAACCGCGCGTCGTGTCTCTGACTGTCAACCTTGCCAGTCTGGCATAGCACCGTCCGATCAGGCTATCTTCTACGGCGACGTGCATCTGTCTGACAAGGCAAAGAGTCTCCGGGACTACAGCGTCAAGGAAGATGAAATCCTCATCCTCCAGGACCTTCGCCAGCCTTCGACTTCGGGCACCACCGCCACTGGATCAGCAGGCAACAACCCCGCGTCATCCGCTGCCGCACCTGCTCCTGGCGCTTCTGTAGATAGTGCTATCGAGTACGCCCGTGCACAGCTTCTCGCAAACCCCCAAATGATGCGTCAGCTCGAAGAGACCGAACCGGAAATTGCAGAGGCCGCGCGAAATGATCCTGCAAAGTTCCGCCAGCTTTACAACGACAGAGGAGAGCGCTACAGACGGATGCAAGAAGAAAGAAGACAGATGGAAGAGCTCGTCATGGCAGACCCTTTTGATATTGAAGCGCAAAAGAAGATTGAAGAGGCCATTCGGCAACAGCAAGTCCTCGAGAACATGGAGCATGCGATGGAGTTCTCGCCAGAATCCTTTGGACGCGTCACCATGCTCTACGTCAATGTCGAAGTCAATGGGAACCCAGTCAAAGCTTTCGTAGATTCCGGAGCACAAGCGACGATCAGTAGGTTTTTGCTAGCTTTGCGTCTAGAGCAAATGCGCTGACAGGGCGAAACTTTCCAGTCAGCCCAGACTGCGCAGAGCGCTGCGGGTGCGTTCTGGAAACAGCTTTCGCAAACAAGGCGAGCTTGCTGAACAGTGCCTGAACATCTACGCAGGATCATGCGTTTGCTCGACCGGCGCTTCTCTGGTATTGCGCGTGGAGTGGGCACTGCACGTATCCTCGGTCGGATACACAGTGCGCAGATCAAGGTCGGCGACGATCTCTACCTTCCGTGCGCGTTCACGGTAATGGAGGTGGGTTGTCTCTCGAGTCTCTTCGTTCCCTGTCAGCCAAAATGCCAGCGTTGCAGGCTGCATGTCTTACAGGCACCATTTCGCACACCTTCCCATACTGACTGGATGGTTGGCTTCAAACCTTGTTTGCGTCCGACAGGGGAAAGGCGTCGAACTCCTTTTCGGTCTAGACATGCTCAAGCGCTACCAGGCGTGCATTGATCTCGCCCAGAACGCCCTCGTGATTCAAGGCAGAAACATTCGATTCCTGAGCGAACACGAGCTGCCTAGCAGTGCGATGGAGGAAGAAGTCGAAGTAGACGAGTGAGTTATAGTCATGTTTAGAAGAAGAGGTGCCACGTAGCTGAACAGACCAATTGCAGAAATGGCAACATCAAGATGCCTGCATCGGCGCCGAACCAAGCTGCAGCCCTGGGTGCGACAGCCGCAGCTTCGGCATCCGCAGGTCACACGGGGCAGCAGCCTCAGAATACTGGCTTTTCCGGCGCGGGGAGAACACTCGGAAGTGCGGCCACTAGTCAAGGGGGTGCACCCGGTGCACCCAGCGCATCACAAGGCAGAGGAGCATCTGACAGTCGATGGCCGCAAGCAAGCGTCGAAGCCTTGACGAACATGGGCGTAGGCCGTGACGAAGCCATCAGATTGCTAGACGCTGCAAACGGCGACGTGTAAGCGGTACTTCATGCCGAATCGCGTGTACCTAGCTGACTGTAGCATGTGATTTAGCGACATGGCTGCCAACTTGATGTTCTAGGCGTGCTGGGCGGACGTTTCGACGAAAAAGTGCATTGTATCGCTAGAGCAGTGCATAGAATGCGGAAGGATGTAACACAAACCCGTGAATCGTGTTATTGCTACCTGATCAATCAAACACACGCATAGCTGACTGTTCTGTTCGTATATATTTGATGGCACACATACAAACCGCCCACAAGTCAGGACCATGTGGCGACACACTAACTTCCACATCGCGCAACAAGAGACAGGCGGTAGAGTCATGCCTTCCAGACATCACTCGAAGGTCTTCCGCAGTGCTGGACGTCTTGTGAATCGCAGGTCATGTAGCTCGCTTGCGCGACTTGCGTCCGCCACGCATGCGGGTCAGCTATTTTGCCACTTCTACTTGCTGATTCTCTCCGCTATCAGCCGTGCTCCTTTTCCAAAAGACAACACGCACAGGCTCTGTTCATAGAAAGATGACATCGGCAGCACCAAGAAGTCCTCCTTTCCGCGCAGAACACCTAGGCTCTCTGCTGCGGCCAGAGTCTCTCATCGAGAAGCGGTACGCGGTTGCAAAGGGAACGGCAACTGCGTCAGACCTCGGCCCACTCGAGGATGAGGCCATTCGCGACATTGTCAAGCTTCAGCAAGACTGTGGTCTCCATGTGCTTACGGATGGTGAGCGGCTCGTTCGCGCTCGCGCTTTCTATAAGCCCGGCGTTGCCGCGGTCTTGCTTGTCTACTTGTACTGATTCCTGATATCGGTGTGATGGATCACCTGCAGGGGAATTCCATAGACATATGTTCTGGTTTGTTTCTGAATGCAATGTCGTGCATATCCGGCTCTTGATTAATTCCTTAAGTGTCCAGGGGCCGGACATGGGAGACCTTCGATGGCATGCAAGAAATTCAAACCGGCTCGATGAAAGGCTACGATGCTAGCATTTTCCGGGCTTACGCTCCCGATGTCGCTTCTTTCCTTCACGACAAGGCAGTCCCGAATAATGTTACGGTCTGCACGGGCAAAATCAGCCATACCGGCAAGAGCAGTAACATTGATGAAGTCAAGTTCATGCAAAGCATTGTGCCAAAAGAGAAATGGGACAGCATCAAGTTGACGGTGCATTCTTATTTAATTCCGATGTACTATGTATCCTTCAGCTCACTCGGAACCATTTCGCTCATGCAGATCATCTCGCCTTCCTGGTACCATTTCCGCTACGCGCCTGGCCGCGCGTACCCGAAAGACGTCTACGCGAATGATGAAGAGTACTTCGCCGATGCTGCAAAGGCGTACCAAGTCGAGCTCAAGATCCTATACGACGCTGGTCTGCGCAACGTACAGATCGATGACCCGAACTTGGCTTGTGGGTTCCAAAATGCCGAATGTCGACGCGATCTCGGCTTGCTCACTGACGATCACCTCGTTTCTCGTCATTGTGACATTGCAGACTTCTGCTCAGAGTCCATGTTGAAGGGCTGGGCAGAAGACAAGGGAAACACAGAATCTGCAGACGAGATGTTCGACAAGTACATGAAGTACTACAATGCGTGCTTTAAACGACCAGCAGACATGCATCTCGGCATCCATTTGTGCCGAGGCAACTACATTGGTGGACGCCATTTCAGCGAGGGCGCCTACGACCGTATTGCAGAGAAGCTCTTCACAAAGCGTATGTTTTGTCGGTGTCCATATGACATGATAAACGCTGACGTAGCTAAATCACCCAGTGAACGTCAACACCTTCTACCTCGAATACGATACCCCTCGAGCAGGTGGCTTCGAGCCACTTCGTCACCTTCCCAAGGACAAGAACGTCATTCTAGGCGTTCTCTCGTCCAAATTCCCAGAGCTGGAAGACAAGGATAAGATGGTTGAGCGCGTTTATCAGGCCGCTGATATCATCGCTGCTGGAAACGGTGAGAGCCGCGAGGACGCCCTCAAGCGGGTCGGAGTGAGCGCGCAGTGTGGCTTTGCGAGCCACGCCGAAGGAGTAAGTCTGCGATATTTCTGAGGTATCTATGTGCGCAAGCTGCACTTGCATAACTGACGGCGACCCTCTCTATGTAGAACCCGATCAAGCGACAAGACATGGAAAACAAGCTGAAGCTTGTACGAGCTATCGCAGATACCGTCTGGCCTGGCGAGCCTTGATAAACTACCACAGCTGCAAAAGTTTGTACATTCACTTCGGCAATGCCAGAAAAAAGGGGCCGGACGTGGTCTGTGGCGGATTATTGCAAGTCACGGTGTTGCCTGGCTTCACTGCCTTTACTGCTGAAGTCAGGACAAGGGCAGGCTGACGCATATGCTATGGCGAGCAGCAGGCACTGGGTGCTCACAAAGATGAACTCCACAGCTAAATCTTGAGGTTACATTGTATGAGGTCATTCGGTAGTGCCGAGCTAGCGGTGGCCCCGGCCACCGCCGGCACGTGCACGCAAAGCATCGCCTCGCGCCAAGAAGAGTTGCAAACGCGTGCAGGTTCGTCTCGCCCTTCTGCCAACTCACGACGCAGCAAACTTCGGTAGACAGCATTCGCAACGACACACTGCACATAACATGAAGTTCTGGACGCATTACGTGCCTTTTGCGCTGCTTGGTGAGTCGCCCTCCTGGCAACAATCTAGCAAAGCCTATTCGGTACATTTCAGCAACTAGAAGTTGACCTTCAATTGATGCTCTATAACTTCACCTGACTCCTTCTTTCATGCTCCCGACGCGACTCACATGGATTTTCAAATACGGCTTGTCACTTTTCTTGGGTCATCCTGCGACCTTGCCTCCGGTTAGCCTTCTTCGCCATAGTCGAGCTGGGCATGACTGGCGAATGGGTAGCCAACCGCGTAGGACCCAACAATGGACGCGTCAAATTCGCAGTCTTTGTGTCTGTGTGGACTTTCTTGGGTATGCTCGGACATTGGGCTTTGCCGTTTCTAGTAGCTGCCATCTGGGTGGTACGTGAAGGGCAGCTCTTACCGACTCGCCAGAGCAGTGATGGCATGTGACTGAGTTTGCCTGTCAACATTTACTGCTGTTTTCACAAATCTCCTTTCTTGATTTTGTCTCTGCAGATCTGGACCGCACTCTTCTGGATCATCGCTGGCGCCGTGCTCGTCACTGCGCCTTGCAATGTGGACGGCCGGGTATGTCTCAGGACGCACCATCTGCATCCTTCTCGTCGCTTTTGCGCTGCGCTAAGAAACTGACGCCCTTTCGCCCTCCTTTTCAAGGGCTACGGGCACTGCGTTAGCGACAGTGGCCGATGGGGCGCGATGGTCTCCTTCGCTGTACGTCTATCTCTGATATCAGCAGACAGCGACTGTTCCTGACTGGTCGAATTCCCTCTCTCTTTTCTTCTATGGAATCTTGCTCCCTACTATTGCGAATCACTACCCCATCTCGCCCTCTTCAGTTCATGAACATGATCTTCGCCTTGGCGGTGCTTCCATGCTTCTGGTGGCATATATCTCGCAAACAGGACTCGACGTGGCGAGATGGTATGTCTGATCTGACCAGGTCGTACGAGCATCAGAAGGGGAAGGCTGCTTGCTGACGCGATGATGATTGACTTTGTTCGACTTGTCTCGCGCTGCTAGGCATCTACGGTCGCGACTATTTCCGCAGAAGATAGAAGCAGCATGTCCGGCATAGCTGATACCGCAGGAGCGAGGCTACGACCGATATGTGGCCTTTTCCGGTCTCCGCTTTGAGGCTGTCTGGCATTGCTACATAGCTGTATCTAAGGCCAATGTATACTGCTCTGTACCATGTAGCCATACTCTATGACCTGGAACGACAAGCTGCAATACGTGTCCCCGTTTCTCCAAACATGTGCCGAATTATGACGATGCCACCTTGTGGCGTGTGCCAAGAAACAAGAAAGCCAAACAGTGGGACAGCGTGGGAGACAAAAGAGGGGGCAGCGAGAACAACAGAAGCGTCTTCTGTCCTTCTCTTGCTACTGCACCATCACTTTGTATCACCAACAGCGTTCCCGAGTTGCCCCCACTGACCCTCCTCGCCATGCCTGCCTTCAAGTTCTGGCTTCACTATGTGCCATTCGGATTGCTTTGTGGGTTCACGGGCCGCAGCATGCGAGGCAGTCCATACATCATGACCAGCGTACTGAATGCGTCTATGCTGCTCCCACCTGATTGCTCTCAATGACACGCCAAACTTCGCACTCCCGCAGCCCTTTTCACGGTCGTCGAGCTCGGCCTCACCGGAGACTGGACCGCAAGCGACCTGCCCTATGGAGGACGAGCTGGTTTTGCAGTCTTTGTGTCCGTATGGACCTTCCTGAGCCTGCTTGCACACTGGACTTTTCCCTTCATCGTTGCTGGCATCTGGGCAGTGAGTGATGCGTCTCACCCTATGTAGCGTGGCGAAGAGGACCATGTTGACGAGCTGGTTGCACTCCACCGCTACATTGACGGTGAGTATCAGATCGTCACTTCTCTACTGTGGCTCGTCGCTGGCGCCGTGCTCGCTTCTGCAGACTGCTTTTCCTACGGCGTGAGTCGTTGCTCGAATACCTCACACTGTGTTGATGAGATGTTTCTGTGGTATCGCAAGCGAGGTTCTAATTTACCGTGATCTGACACCCTGTTCTCACTTTCATATAATCATGCAGGACCTCCGAGTGTGCATTCAGCACAGCAACCGTTGGGCGTCCATGGTCGCCTTCGCTGTGAGTCAATGGACTTAATTTGCAGGAGCTTCGCCATGTCATGCTTCGGCGAGCTGATTCCCGCTCATGATACGCAGTTCATGAACATGCTCTTCTGCTGGGCACTCCTGCCGTGCTTCTGGTGGCACGTCAAGCGAAAGGAGGAAGCAAGCTGGCGAGACGGTGAGGCACCCATGCTCGAATACAGTCGGAAAACAGCACTGACTCGGCTTACTCTTTCTCTATGCACTCCATATCATCAGGTATCTATGGCCGCAGCTACTACCTCAAGCCTCGAGCCGGCAAAAGCGGTGTGACAGCGTAGTTTACTCGGCCTGCATTGCGTTTCGCGAAACGCATGGTGTCAAAAGGCAGCTCAAGGAGCGTGCTTTTCGGGCGGTCGGTATTGACAGAGACAAGAAGGAAGACTCAATGGAGGAAATGAGCTGAAGGTCAGGATAGTCTAGCTGTAGCGTTTTTTTCCATCATGGCAATGCTGCCTAGTGGGCGTGGCACGTGCTTCTCTCCAAGTGCAGTTGTGCCTGCCGGCAGTTCGATGCGTCTGCATGAAGGGCCGCGCAATGGCGCAAGACTTGGAAGATTTGGGAACAGCTAACGGTCTGCAAGCCTGCTTGCTTTTGCTACCTCGTTTTCTGGTACTTTCAAGCTCGCCCAGCGCCACCTGCATTTCGGCCTTGACCCAACTCAGAGACAGCCAATCCCCAGCACCTGCATGCTCGTTCGCCCACTGCTGCGTACGAGCGTCCACTTGCGAGCACCTGCTGTCTCCCACTTCTACAAGGCTACCGCAAGGCGCGCGGTATCGCCTGCTATTGGCACTTCACCGCCGTTCCGAGCTTTCCACTGCAAAACGTCCGTCATGATGACAGACCTGAACGAATCGCAGGCACAGCAGGCCGCAGCGTCCGCAACAGCCTCGACAGGCGCTGCACCGACGCACAATGCGCCTGCAGACCAGCAGCCAGCGTGCGTTCTTACTGGATCTATCATGCCGACTAGAGGGACCTCAGCTGACTCGATTGCCTTTTTTCGTGCAACCCTTGTACATGGACGGGGTACAGCACGTCGAACAGCGCTGCAGTCGACCCAGCTGCTGGCGATGTTGACGGAGAGAAGAAAGGACCCTCGAAGAGCGAACTGAAAAAGGCCGCTAAAGAGGCTGAGAAGGAGAAGAAGCGCATAGAGCGAGAGGCCAAGGAGGCCGCTGCCAAAGCCGCAAGAGAGGCTGCCGACGTCGTGAGTGCATCTCGTTTACCTCAAGTATTGAGTGCTCGCGCCTGAAGGTCGCTGACTGTGCCGGTTCTGCCCACACCGTGCAACTCCTTCACGCTTCTGCCCGTGTGTGCCTGCAGGACTTCGCCACCCAAAATTATGGCCTCCAGCCGTTGCATCAGTCCCAGGAGCGCACAGGTGATGATGCCGATGCCCTTTTCACACTGTCGACGTATCAGACTGACGTGATGTTCTCTTACGCCCACAGGCGTCGTCCGTGCCAAAATTCAGGACATCACCGCATCTCGCGCCGGCGAGCTCGTGCAGTTCCGAGCGCGCGTACAAAACTCTCGCGCACAAGGTGCAAAGATGTGTTTCTTCCAGTTCCGTCAATCGGGTGGATCTACTATTCAGGGCTTGCTATCTCAAAAGCCGGAAGCAGTATCGAAACATATGGTCAAATGGGCACAGAGCATCACTGCGGAATCGATTGTTCTCGTCGAGGGTACCGTGCAGGCCAGCCCGGAGCCTATCAAGAGCTGCTCGGTCAAAGACGCGGAGATTGTCATCTCCAAGGTGCGCATCTTCGTGCCTTGAAGCAAAATGAACTCTGCTGTCGTGGTGCCCATTGCTTATTCACATGCTTCGAATCGCAGATTCACACTATCTCGGAAGCACCAACGATGATGCCTTTCGTGTTGGAAGACGCACAACGACCAGAAGCCGAGCTGCAACGAGAAGACGCTACATTCTCGCGCGTCGAGCTGAACACCCGACTGCAAGCACGGCCATTTGACCTGCGAGTACGTCAAACATACAGGCGCATGCTTGGAATCAAAAATTGAAGGCTGACTGAACCGGTACGCAGACATCGACAAACCAAGCCATCTTCAGAGTCCAGCACGGCGTCAGCCGCTTGTTCCGAGAATACCTCGAGAATAAAGACTTTGTTGAGATCCATACACCGAAATTGCAAGGTGCAGCGACAGAGAGCGGCGCCTCTGTCTTCAAAGTCGACTACTTTAAGAGTAGGTGCTGTTCGTATGGATCTTTACTGGAACATTGCTGACGCCGATTCGCAGGGAACGCATTCCTTGCGCAAAGTCCACAGCTTGCGAAACAGATGGTCATTACTTCCGACCTCGAGAAGGTCTACGAGATCGGACCCGTCTTCCGTGCCGAGGACTCGAAGTGAGGGTGGACGCATAGCAACAGACAGCCCGATCTCTGACATGTCCTATTCGCAGCACGCATCGCCATCTGACAGAATTTACTGGACTCGATCTCGAGATGGCCATCGAGGAGCACTATCACGAGGCCCTAGAAGTCATCGACGGTCTGCTCCGCTTCGTCTTCACCGAGCTCAAGAAGCGATACAGCAAAGAGATTGATGTCGTGCGCCAGCAGTTCCCTTCGCAAGACTTTACATTCCCTGAAAAGACAGTCATCTTGCGATATCGCGATGGTCTGAAGATGCTGCGCGACGATGGAGTCACGGACCTCGAGGACGATGCGGATATCAATACGGAGAATGAGAAGAGGCTCGGAAGACTAGTTAAGGCCAAGTACGATACCGACTATTATATCCTGGACAAATTCCCGATTGCGCTTCGACCATTCTACACGATGCCTGATGCTCAGGACCCTGTGAGTGACGGGCTCTTACCTAAAAGCGCTCCAAGCTCACTCGGAGGCTTTGCAGACCCTCTCCAATTCGTACGACTTCTTTATGCGAGGCGAGGAGATCCTGTCAGGTGCACAGCGTGTGCACAATGCGCCTCTGCTCGAGGAGCGAATGAAGGCAGTTGGAATCAAGCCTGAAGACATGGCAGAATACGTCGACTCCTTCCGATGGGCTGCCCCAGCGCACGCTGGAGCTGGTCTTGGTGAGTGAAAAGCAAGAATGGGTACGTAAATCTTTAAGCTTCCTTGGCTGATTATCCGCCATTCTTGCAGGTCTCGAGCGTATCGTCATGTTCTTCTTGGGCTTGCCCAACATTCGCTGGGCTAGCATGTTCCCTAGAGATCCTAGGTCGTTCAAGTAGAGCTGAAATTAAGGGTTAGATCATTAGTCGAACAAATGAAAACAGTATGCCCCTCTCGGTTGTGCACCTGGGAGACTGGTCGAGTCTTTGAGCGTAGCAGCGCCACAATCAGCCCGGCAGCTTGAATGTCCCATTGTCCACTCAAGCGGAACAGAGAGTAGTATCGTTCTATTGCTGCTTATGCTGTGTACAAGCTTGCAAAAGCGCACTCCCCGCTTTCACTCGTCCAGTTGCCTGTTATTACTTTTGAAGCGAGAATTTAGTGGGCTGTAGCAGGACAGGTTATTTGCAGTCAGCATCGTGTCGCAAAGAACGGGCTTGTCCTTCATAAGCGCACCTTCAGGCGTCTTTGAGATGTAGTCGATCGCCTGGCCGACGGTGGTGATGGCATCGGCCTGGATGGAAGAGAGGCAGCGATATCAGCGCTTAAACTCAAGGGACGTCTGTTTGACGATCTGCACACCTCTTCATCTGGGATCTCGATGGAGAACTCCTCCTCGACCGCCATGACGACCTCTACTGCGTCGAGGCTGTCCAATCCAAGATCCGCGGTAAAGCTCGAGCTTTCCGTGACCTGCGAGGTTGGCACAGGATGGAGTAGAGCGATTGTCAGATTTAATGAATAACGGTACGGCGTGCGTTGTCGACATCTGCTATTGCACATATCGCATTGCACGAGCATCACTTTCCACGCACCTGCGACGGGTTGACCTTTTCAAAGCTCTTGAGGACGTCGAGGATGCGGCTCTTGATGTCCTCCTTGGACAAGCTCGAGCTCGAGGCGAAGCGGACAGGCTGGAAAGCTGCGAGTGTCCTGGTGCTGCTGTTGTGGAGCGCAGATGGGCGCACAGCGGCAGTCCGCGCCGAGAACTGGCGGGATTGCTGGAGGGCCATTGGGCGCACGACGCGGGCGAAGGAGCGCATCATGTTGGCTGGTGTATGAGCTGGAGGGTGGCTCAGGTGTGATCTGTGACTTGCGAGAGTGGAGAGGGACGAGAACGGTGGAGCAGCACTTCTATCGCGCATCATGGCTTCTCCCCGATCATCCATAAAAGAGCTGCTCGCTCTTCTTGCAAAGGCCGCTCTGCTAGCCAAGAGACAGAGCACCGAGAGCAATAGATCCAAATTTGCATGCCTTGTCTGACTCACACCAAGCTCTGCACGTTGATTGATGGTCAGGCTTGTCAAGCTTTCGACTTCTTCGCCACCTAGGAGCTGCTCTCTATTTGCAGGACCACCTCGAATAATCAGGACACAATGTGGCCCTTCTCAGGCTGGTCAGAGGCTGCTCTGATCCGTGACACCGTCACATTTAAGCGAGAGCAGCGCGCCGAGGCCATCGCTGCCGGTCTCGCTGAGGCGAATGCCGTAAGCCCCGTACCAGCAGAGGACGACATCGAGTACCTTGCTGCAGATGCAAGCACGATAGCAGCGCACGTCAGGAGCAAGAAATGGACTTCAAGAAGAGTCATGGAGGCCTATGTCCGCAGTGCCGCCCGCGCGCACTCGCGGACCAACTGCTTGACAGAGGTCATGTTCGTCCAGGCCTTGGATCATGCCACACAGCTGGACAAGCAGACGGAAAACGCAAGCGCGCAAGAGCTGGAGGGCAGACTGTTGCTTGGAGTGCCTGTGTCTATCAAGGATCAGATAGACTATCCAGGCGTAGACACCAGCCGTGGCTTTGCGAGGTGCGTTGTCTCGGACAACGCCATCGCCATTGCCGGTGCGGGCACGTGTTTCAGCTGACGTCCTTCTACCATGATAGATACTGCAAGCAGCCAGCAGATGAAGCAGCTGCAATCGTTGATGTTCTTCAAGACGCTGGCGCTATTGTCTTCTGCAAGACCAATGTTCCGCAGACGATGCTGGCCTTCGAATGCTCGAACCCGACATTTGGACGAACGCTCAATCCATACTCTGCTAATCATACAGCTGGTGGCTCATCCGGTGGAGAGGCAGCTCTGCTTGCGCTTGATGGGTCTGCGCTGGGTATTGGCGTGAGCTAGCTGTGTCGCCGTTCCCCTGCGGTAAATGCTGAGGTTACATTCGTGCTAGTCCGATATAGGCGGCAGCCTACGTATACCTGCAGGCTACTCTGGCTGTTTCTCCATCAAGCCTGTAGCGGGCCGTTTCCCAACCCGAGGCGTCCGAGGCGTGGTGCCTGGCTATGAAGGTGCGTACAGGAGAATGGCAGAGCAGCGCGTCGCAAGATCTTTCTTGCAATAAATCTTACTTGCAATCCCTTTGACAAAAGCCATTCGAACTACGCTCGGGCCGATGGGAAGGAGCGTCAAGGACATTGAACTCTGCATGCGTGTCGTAGCTGATGCAAGCGAGCGAATTGGGGCAGGGCATCATGGTCTCATGCCAATGCCGTTCAAGGAGGTCGACATTCCAAAGACTTTGCGGATTGGCTACGTGACAGATGGTGAGATGTGGCACGGGCGCCTCGAATTGAATATAGGGAGTACTGAGGCTTCTGATTGCTTGCCTTCAGACAACCTTCTGCCAGTTTCCCCGGCCTGTGTAAGAGCGGTGAATGAGACGATTGCTGCAGCTCGTGCCGCCGGTAACGAGTGCGTGCCAGTCCAGCTGCCCAGCTGTGAGTAAATCTGCTTTATGACTCATTGTATGCGCTTGACGAGGTCGTACACAGCCATTGAAGCGCTCGAGATCTTCCAAGCCCTTGGCTCGAGCGACGCCTACCGCACACTCACCTCGCACCTCTACTCGCGCGAGCCTCGGGAATCAGCTCTCTTCCTGCCCGTGCTAGGCGCAAGACTACCCTCGTGGGTTCGCAGTTTCGCTGGCTGGCTGCTTCGCACTGTTGCAGGCGAGCACATGTTTGCGCGCATTCTCGGAGCATCAGGGGAGAAGAGGACCTCGGACGTGTGGAAGTGGCAGGCCAAGAGGGACATCTTTGCAGCTCGTGTCAAGAGATTGCTGTGGGAGGAATTGAAGCTGGATGCGCTCGTTTGTGAGTGGCCGCGCTTCCGGCAGATGGGCGGAGAATGCTGACGGGCGGCACGTTTGCAGGCCCTGTCCAAGCGGTACCTGCAGTATCACATGGCGCAACAAAGCGCCTCTCGCCGCTAGCAGTCGCTACGATATACTGGAACGTAGTCGACTCAACCGTCGGCACCCTTCCCATCACACGCGTGGACGCGACGCTAGACGCGTTACCAGCCGACCACGCAGAGACGATAGTTGCCAAAGCAGGCTTGAAGCTTCTTACGAGAGAATTGTACAAGAACGTGTATGACCCCGTCAAGATGGCAGGTTTGCCTGTGGGAGTACAAGTCGTGGGCCCAGCGTGGCAGGAGGAAAGAGTGCTCAAAGTGATGGAGGTCATCAATGAAGCTGTTGAGGTAAAGCAGGGAGGTCCCGCTTTCGGACCTGGTTTGAAACAGGAGAAGGCGTGAGGGATCAATTCCAGAGGGGCCTAGTAGATCTGTGTCTTGTGTCAGGTCAGTTGAAAGAGAGAAGTTGGGTTCGCAATGGACTGTTAGGAGCTGTAAAAACGTGATATGGAATGACGCGTCTTTTCTTGATAATTTTCTGCAATTCTCTGCTCACAACCCCGCCGCCAACCAGCGGGCTTCATTGTCCCAAGCAGGCAGCTCTTGCGAACCACTTTCAGAGCCGACCTCTTTGTTTGGACGCCTCGGGGCGGAATGAGCAGCTTCACCGAGAGAAGGCTCGCTTCGTCGTGGAAGATTTGCAGATTTCGACGGGAAATCCGCCACCGGATGATCGAGAAAATGGGTATAAAATCCGCGTTTCCTCTCGAGCTCTCTTGGTTCTGTTCTGCAAGAACATATTCGTTCAGGATTACTTTATAGTAAACTTCCGAATTTGTTTGACTATCCTACCAGATAGCCACATTATCTTCCTCTCAAGATGCTTCAACAGGCCGTAGCTCCCAACGAGAACCAATTTTCGCGCCCTGCGCTTTGAAGGCTGTGGTTCCCACACGCCCAGTAGGGTCGCGCTCGATGACTTGGGCTCGACGCGCGCCAGGCCACCGCTCCGTCGTGTGCTCTGCTTCATTGGGCCACCTGGACCCTTCTGAGCTCTGTCTCGCTGGGAAAGGGAGGTCGCGCCGTCGCAGCAAGAGGTGCGGCTTTGTCTGAAGAGGTTTAGATCTGTGTGCTTTCTGCTTTCATGTATGGATCAGTCGGACGGTTCTTGTGTAGCTGCAATGGAAGTTCAGTGTCCTCTCTTCACCATCTGCGCGCTGCTTCTGTTCTTCTTGCTTCGTTGTCCTCTTGCAGCTTTTCGCCTTGTCCAGCTTGAAGGCCTTTGAGATCACGTGCAGAACGAAGTCGCTCCAGTCAAGACCGTCTGTTGGGGTAGGCATGGCCAACACGCTGCACCCGTCTGAAGGTCATCAGAGGGTCCACTGCATCAGTCTCTTCATTGGAGCTGTGTACACGCTCGGACTGGTTGCTCGCCGCCACTGACGCTCTCTACTCCGCCCAACACGGGACAACCATGCACCAGCCAGCTCAGTCACAGCAGTCAGAACAGCAATGACAGCAGGAGCAACGGCATTCCACTCGCAGTAAACGATGGGAGACCCAGCGTACCCGCTCATACCGCCAGAGCTGCTGCAGTATGTCCTGGTGCAAGACGACGGCCAAAACACCGGCACACTGGCTGGCGCGCAGACGAGCGACTCGTCCAGCCTGCTGCACCACCTCACAAAGCCAGGTCACGTACACGGCGAGGCCTACAGGCGCATATTCATAGGCAGACACCCAGATGATGCTGTGGAGCCGGCTGTTGCTGGTTCAAATGGAGGCACGGGCTCTGCCGTGAACACCGACGACGACGACGTCAACAACAGCAATGACGCCGTTGCAACCGCAAGCACGTCGAGGAGCTTCCTCGTAGGCGTGCAGACACTGTGGCAGCTGCATGGACCGCTAGACTACAGGTCAGACGTCAAAGGAAAGGGCAAGGCCAGGCAGCAAGATCCCACCAACAATGAGGACGCCCGGCCCAAGCTACCAAATGGTCACGTTTCCCAGCTGCAGAGCAGTAAAAGCGGCAAGAATTGGGACAAGCAGGCTGCTGAGCGCTGTGAGAACGAAGCTCAGCCTAGAAGCAGTGGTTTCTCCGATGGCAATACAAGCGATGGATCAGGCAGTTCTGGCGATGCCAATTCTAGCGACGATGAACACCACCGTCCAAATGTAGCTTCATCATCAACAGAGCGTCCCAAGAAGACTTCTCGCATACATTCGCACACTAGCACTAGCACACGGCAGACCTTTGCTTCTGCAACGTCTTCCAATTCACAAATTGTAGCTTCGACATCTGGACAAAGCAGTCGCAGCACCAGCCACCGCTCTGGAATCAGCTCGAGCATCATCTCCTCTGCTCAAGGCTTGCTCAACAAGTTCAGCTCGGGAGACAAGCGCAAGCGACTGTCGAGCGCCGATAGCGGCAGAAAGGAACGCGGCGCACTCGCTCGAGAAAAGCAACTTCGCGACGCAACAAACGGTGGTGCCGTCAGCCCATTGCCGCAGGACATCCTCTCTCGTCGAGCTACAGAATCGCCAGGCGCGATAGGCGATAACGATGACGATCCCTCGTCCATGTTTGCTAGTGCGAGGACATTGTCTCTCGTCTCGGCTGATGGGCGACGACCTATCGACAAGCACGTCTCTGAAGAAGTGCGAGCAAAGCTTGGGCAGGAACTTCGTTTGGAGGATGAGCCTGAGCACGAGGCTGCGCACGAGCTGTTGAGAAGGAATTCAGACACGCTGTTGCCGGAGACTGCTTCGGACACATTCGTCGTGCAAACATCACGCAAGGCTCTGGACACAGGCTTGAAGGCAGAAAGTGCGCGATCCGCCTCGGACATTGATGCTGCAATCGTGTCCCCTAAGAGCCCTCAGAGACCGAGCGTATGGAAGGAAAAGCCATCGAAGACGGTCAGATGGGATGGCTTCCATGCCAATGGTGCTGTGCCGCGTCCAAAAGGCGTAGATCCCGCTCTTCTGCCCGCTTCTGGATCAGGCGACGAGCCCGCGACAGACCCTCGCGATGTGCTCTCTCGACCAGACCCAGTCGACTATCCCGTTGACCACACTCCGCCATCTATCCCTCCCCTACCTCAACTCACGCGCACCGCAACGAGCGACTCTGCAAAAGAGCTCTTCAGGCTCGCGGAAACCAAAGAAGCAAGCTTACCACCTGGAACGGAAAAAGTCGAAAGAATGCTGGTTAGGGTCTGTTGGACTAAGAAACCACCCACTGCGGATGAGTTTGACGAGCTTGCTGCGAGAAAGTATACGCTTAATTGGAAGCCTTGGGAGGAGATGGCGGTGGTATGGAAGAAGCATCACCTGGAGTTGTGGAGTACGCATGTGAGTCAAGAACGAGCACTGGCAGAAGCAACGAAAGCGCATAAACTGAACCCAAAGTTTGATCATTTGTGCAGCACGACCCATTTCGACGCTATTTTACGCATAGCTTGAGTCACAAATATTCGATATTGCTTCTGCCGGAACACACCAAACTATCAGTCTACAGCAAAGCCGACCAGCTCTTCTGCCTACGCTGCCCGCCTATACTCAAAGGTGGGCGACATCAGAGTGGCAAGGCCGGTTGGCGCAACAAGCGTCATGTTGCAACGGAGGGGACGAACCTCTTTCTATTCCGCGCAAGATGCTCGACTATTGCGCAAGACTGGTATCTTGGCTTGCACCTCGCGCTGGGCAAGGAACGCATAGAAGCGCTCGAGGTGCATCTATCGGGCATTGGTATCCGAATCCGCATGCCGACGAATGCAGACAGCCACGATACTGCCGCGACCAGCGTTGCTATCTCCGCTACGAGGGAGCTCATGACTGCTGGCTTGCCAGACCGTGATCTCGTCAGCAAGGAAGAGCTACTACAAAGCATTAGAGACCTCATTGCCAATCGAGCGGACTGGCTTGAGTTGCTTGAGCACGTCGAACGCAGAGGACTGCACCTGATGCTTGGCTGGCGTTCGGACTCGCTGTACGAGTGGCTTGCGCTGGATCGCTCTGTTGATGGTGTGCGCAGGATTTGGGACGTATACGCCGGAGCAGTGATGAAGCAAGCATCACAGTCGGTGCATCGGCTGGAAGTAGGTCTTTGCAGTGATATCAACCAGGCTGGTCGGTCGTGCTGAATATTCTCTGTGCTATAGGCAGCGCCGGGTGTTCACCATCCCACTACAGTCCGCTTGGCCAATGGTGTGCATCTCGCTGAACCGCCAGGGGTAGAAGGCTTCATCAGCCGACTGATGTTCCGAAACGAGAATCAGCGAGAGAAACTCTACATTGCCACGATTGGGCGCGCCTTGTACATCTTCAAAGCATCCCGGGCCCGTGCGCCTGCCTTCCCATCCATCGACAAAGCGCAGAAAGAGTATGCGAAACAAGCCGACAGGACACAAAAGTCGCCCTCCGACAGGCAAATCTTACGGGATTTGTTTCGCGAAGAGAGCGCCCGCGTGACTGGCATGTTGCTTCGCTGCAAGGGCGCTATACGCCTTCGCGAGATCAACGAGGTGGAGCTTGATGATTCTTGCAAGGCTTGCAACGCTTCAATCTCCAGCAAAGCCGTTCAAGGCGCCAAGAATAGCTCGCATGATCATCTCATAGTGCAGCTCACGCTGGCAGATGGAAAGCAGTTCCGCTTCGAGGCGAGTGTCGGGACCGACTTCGTAGGGCTTAGATGGGTCATACGAGCTGATGCATGCTCCCTCTTTTGCAGACTACACCAAAGGAAGCAGCAAGGGAGTGGAGTGGACGCTTGAAGGGTCTAGTCGACTATTGGAAGAAGCGCGAGCAAGCAGATGCAAACATGCAACTTTCGCTGTCTGCCAATGCGGCACACAAGCCCATCACGCAGCATTCGTGCGACGAGCGCGCGCCCTTTGAAAGACGTTTCTACGAAGACAGCACAACGCAAACAGACGCTTCGAATCCCCTCATCCCGCAGATGTTCAATCTCTGCATGCAGGCTGGATGCATGTATGGTGTACACTTGGCAGGACGACTCTACTACAAGCGTGGGCACCGCGAAGCTGTCTTTTGGGATCGCTTCATCGTCCTTGCAGACCATCACATTGTCATATTCGAGACTTTCAGGCGAAATTATCAAAAGCGTCCAGTACCGCTGCTCTACCATCGTCGTGTCAAGACACTCCAGCTTCGCGACGCATACATCGTCACGGGCGAGGCGTGCTCTCAGTACTTTCGTCAGGACGGACATACGGGCTTCGACCCTTCCTCGGACCAGAACAGCCTGGCGAGGGTGTATAAAGATGGCCTTATTGCGACCGATGATCCGATAGACTGCACTTTTATGCTATGGAAGCAGAAGCCCAGCGGAACGGTTGCTAATCTTGGAAAAGGCGGCAAGGCATATTTGTTTCGAGCGAGGAGTAGGCTGGAGAGGGACCAGTGGTGAGTGTAGCCGTTATCCAGGCCAGAGCTGCCGGCAGGTCAGGCTGATGCTGATCTGTTCATCGTTGCACAGGGTCCAGGCCATCAATATAACGAGAGAGTCGTACAGTCGTAGTACTAGAGAACGAGAAGTCAAGCTTGCGACTTTCAGTCAAGTCAAGTAGCAGCGCATTCTGCGCAGTTTCATCAGCCATCTATACGCGCCACGCTTTAGCATATGTGTCATATAGCAGTAATCGATTATTTAGTAAAGCAACATGTCAAGGCAGTAACTGTGCACGAGGAAGCAAGACTTGACCATGAACAGGATCTTCATTGCGACGGATGAGACTGCATACTCAGACACTACTACTGAACTATGACGACTTCGGCATTTTGACTATTGCCAGACAACAGTAACGTCAGCTATGGCGTTTTCGCTGTTCTGGAGATCGGAGCTACAAACGTACCTCCATACTTTGATCGTGAAGTCACTCTGCCGGCGACACCTCCCAGGTCCAACGCTCCTCGGACGACTTTGTATCTGGGCACGGGAACAGAATCTATCAGCTCACAGCTCTTGTCACATACGTCTGCCTTGTGGGAGCAGCCTACCTGATACCAGGCAAATCTTGGGTTCTGCCGCCACGGACAAGCACGACCGAGTGTTCTTGGAGGTTGTGACCCTCTCCCGGGATGTACGCAATGATACTCTGACCCGTTGTGAGCTTGATCTTTGCGACTTTACGCTGCGCAGAGTTTGGCTTCTTTGGCTTTGTCACATAGACTCTGGAGCATACGCCTTTTCGCTGTGGGCAGCCTTTGAGCGCTGGCGCCTTTGAAAGATTTGGCTTGGACTTGCGCGCTCCTCGCATGACCTGATTGAGTGTGCTGGATCGACTCGTAGATGCTGAGAATGCGCGGCGGCCTGCGGGCTTGAAGGCTGTCGAGGTGCTGGCGTTCGCTTGCAGCGCTTGCAGGCGCAGAAGACCGCGCATCGACGAGCTGGCAGCGGTCTGACGGCCAGCGGCGGTCTGGACGGACATGCGTGCAAACGACTGCATCATCGCGCGTAGGCTCGACATGGCTGGCACTGTGGTCGAGTGCGTCTGTGCAAGAAGTGTCGATTGGCTTTTTGCAGGCTCAAGCAGCGGGCAATCTGGCTTTCTTTCGCTCCCAGCACTACAAGCGCAACACACTGATCGTTGACGTATCTTTGTACTATTCTGTCACCACATGCGCCTCGCAGATCAGCGACTCGCCGACTTTTCTGCTCCATCCTATATTTCTCCCACTACTGTCTTTCTTGGATGCCTCATCATCAAGTAGTTGCGGTACTCTGGCTCCGGCTGGCCATACTTTCGCATATCCAAGCATGACTCGCCCTTTACGATGAACCCGTACCTTTCCTTCTCGTACATCACCTTGCCAGGCGGCGTCGCTTCCACAAAGAGCTCAAGCTGCTGCCGATCCGCTTCGTCTAGGACGAGCTTGGCCAGCGCGTGTCCTACGCCGTGGCCTTGGAATTCGGGGAGAACATACAGCGTATGTAGCTCTGTGCCAATGTGAAACTGCATCAGTCGAGTCTCGCCGCTCAGTACGCCATTTATCGCCTGAGTGCCGCTCACTCACGCATGTGTGGACGCTCGCCCAGAACGTGCTTGTATTGAGGGAGCATAATCCGCCAGTAATCCTTACGAACCTCTTCCAGGTACTCTTTTGCCAACAAGACCTCCCATTCTGACGGCGCGATGCCTTTACTTTTGGTGTCATAAGCTACAAATCCCACTATTTCCCTCTTCTGGCCAGCGGTGTCTTCCTCGTGCCTTTCAGCAACGAAGTACACGACTTGCCCGCGTTCCAAGGCACCGGAAAGCTCTGCAAGTCTGATGGCGACAAGCTCCTCGAGATGCTCGGCAGATATGTCCATATCTTCTTCCTTCAGCCCGCCATAAATGTGAGGGTATGTCGAGCGCTCGAACGCATTGTGAAATCGAGATCGTATAGCCACTGCGGCGATATCGCGCAAATCAGCTTTCGAAGCAACTCGAACCGCGAACTTCATATTACGCATCGATTTGAGCAAAGGGGAAGTAGAAGAATGAAGGTCGCTTCAGAGTCACGGCGCTCCGCCGTTCCAGCCGCACTGTTTGGTCAAGGCTGGCTCGAGGCCTGGCATATGGCAGTCACAGATGAGAAAAAACTCAACAAGAAGTCATGCAGCGTATTCTGCGTCTTGTAGCGCACATCTGGACTCGAGCATTCCATTTCTGAATATGCTGAATATTTCCAATTGTCTGGCGATATCCTTCAGGAGCTTCGAATCAAAGCCAAGCTGGCAGTCAAATCTCACTCTCTATCTCGGTTCTATCTAGTTCTATCTATCTTCTACAGCTGACCTGGATTACTAGGCGGCACAGTGTGGCTCTCTCCAGAAAAGGTTGTTTTCATAATCCGCATCTATGCCCCACGGCGATAGATCGAGCGTAAAGACGCCCTTGCTTTGGAAGTTCCAGCCGGGTCGATGATAGACCATGCCTCCCTCTGGAGTAGCTTCGAGATATATCGGCAGACCGAGTCGGTCTGCTTCGTCCAACGCAGCTTTCGCAAGCTGAGTCGCAATTCCTCGCTTCCTGTGGTCGGGGCTAACGTAAAGCTGTTCGATACCTACACAAGGCCGGGATTTCAGCGAAAAATACTCTGCAGGCGACGGCTGTGTCGCAGTACACTCATGGATATGTGGCCGGTCGTCTCCGATGATTTCGCGAGGACGTGACCTTGTCAATGCCACAAAGGCTTCCCACGGAGCCAGCTCGCGCGGCTTTGCGAGGTATTTCTCCCACTCTTGCGAAGTCGTGCCGATTGGGTAAATTTGCCAAGTCACAATTCCAACGATTGTCTCAAAAGTAGTGTCCCGCTGCTGTCCATCACCATGATCCGGCGAGCCACCCTTGGCAATGACACTCGCGTGCTTCTTGTCTCTGCACGTAGCCACCCAGAAGCGCTGCGTATCTGGCTTTGCAAAAGCTTCTCGTAGAGGCTCTTCTCTTGAATTGATGAGCTCTTGAAGGCCTTCTTGCTGAGCATGGGTCTCGCAACGCCCGTCTGTCTCGTACACCTTCGGGTAGCAAGCCCAGTCAAAGGGATTCTTCTCTCGCGCCTCTGTGATGAGTGCAGCTGCCGCCTCGACGTCAGCTGCTGTCGCTGGTCGCACACGCACGCTCATCTTATCCTTGTCGAGTCAGCAGCGACACCTGTTGGTGTGGAAGCAAGAAATGGCGGGCTCGCTTACACGTCGGAAGAATTTGAAATTCATGGGCTGACTGTTTGGTCGCCAAGGCTGTGACTCAGCAGATCGTTCACAAGGCTCAGTTTGAAAAGCATCAGCTTGAGAGTCAGATGTGAAGCACGACCACACTCAGCGTAGCGAACACTCGTCAGTTTCATGCCTCAAATCTTCAGGATGGCTGGAATTCTTGTGATTCCCGCCTTTTACTAGGCTATGTTACTCTTTTTCTACGAGAGCGTCGATACAAGCTCCTTGAAGAAGCGCCAAGTGCGTTGAACGGAAGAGATGGAGAAGCGTTCCTGCGGATGTGTACAACTTTCAGTCGGATTGGCCGGCAGTGAGGGGCTGAGGCTAGACTCCTGACCTTGCTTGAATGTAGCTCCTCCATGTTCGCTCCAATACAAATGACGTCTAGATCTGGAATTGCCTTTCTGAAGAGGCCAAATTCGAAGCTGCACGAAGCTACCAGGACGTGTGGCTTTCGCTGGTAGGTCTTCTCGTATGCAATAGAAGCCTTGTCGAGCAACGGTGAAGCTTTCAACGGTAACAGCTCCGGCTGCGACGAAGGCTGGTTCAGTTGGCTACTCAAGAAACCAATGTTGCGCTTCGCAGAACGCACCACGTCTGTCCACATGCATTCCACCTTGATCTGGTCTGGCGCGATATTCTCGAGCGCCTTCATACGGTCGACTACATTGTGCTTTCTGGACATGACCAACGATGTGATTGTACTAAGAAGTCGAAGACCTTCCTTCTCCGTCCATAAAAGACCCAGATTGGATGAACATTCCACTAGACCTTGATGCTCGAGACTCTTGCTTTGCACGCCATTTGGCAGGCATGTCACCAATGCACAGAACGTCTTGGCGTCGACGGCAGAGGACATAGACTCCGGCCGCTCTGTGTCTTCTGTGCGCAAGATGATCTTGTCATCTGAGATCTTGTGCTCGTTGCGGATGGTTTTGCCAACGTTCGAAATCACGCGCTCGACTTCGGAAGATGATGATGGCTCCATTGCGAAGACAATCTCTGCCGATGTTGGTATTGCAGAGTTCTGGGATCATACTGTCGGCATGCCACTCCTTCTGTTGGTCCGCAGGGACGTACTTGATGACCACCTCGCGCCGAACAGATCCTGATGGTATCGCTCAGCGGTCGCAGAACCCTCGCGAGCAGTGCTATCGCATTCTGCCAGGTAGGGCCATCGATTTGCATGGTGAGCCTTTGTCTTTCTACACGGAGTTTGCAGACTCACCGCTCTCTCCGCGTCGATGTTCATTTCGCAGTGACCGCCAGTAGCGCCGTCGATGATCAACTTCCAGGTCAACCAGTCGGCTGGTACCTTTTCCCAGTGACAGTCTACGGCGATCTTTGCTCTGCATGCAGCGTAGAGATACATGTCAGTCGAGTCTATTTAGTAACTTGCAGCACTAGTGGAGCGCAGGTCACGTCAAGTCTCCTGCATTGCCAACGAGAATATCGGTTTCTTGGCTTCGGTGAAGAATGAGAACAAAGCTCAGCGGGTTCAATCAAATGCGTTGATGGAACACTCAGATACGCACAACCAGTTGAGATCAATGAAGCGTTTGGCAGATAGCCATCCCATGTTGTACGCTCCACCGCCCACCTTGCCCCTCTCTTCTTGCACGGTCAAGACCGCTTCAATCGGCGGATGCTACAAGATGGTCAAAGTCAGTATGAACGGCGCTTTATGATAGACAAGCTTGCAACACATGCCTACAGGCAGATCTTCAGACTCTAGCATGGCCAAGATGCACGAAACGCCGATACCATTGTCTGCCCCCAGAGATGTGCCTGACGCCCAGATCCAGTCGTCATCCTTGAGAACCAGTTGCAGAGCATCTTTCTCAAAGTCGTGCTTCGAGTCGTCCTCTTTTGCGCAGACCCTTTTGAGGTTTCCGACATTTAGTGCTATGTATCTGCGCGAATGAGGCGGGGCGATTGCGGTGCCCACATATCAGTGTGTCCGTGTAAGATCAAGGCCGGGGCATTTTCTAGACCGTGTTGTCCTGCTTTCTTGATGAGAAGATTCCACTGGGTCGTCAATAATAAATTTGCCGATCGAGGACAATCAGTATTCCGACAGTACGACTTCGGGGTCATGCGGGAAGTGCTTAGCAGCTTGCAGTACTCACAAGCTCATCCTGCTTAACTTCGAGGTTGCGATCGTCTGCCCAGGATTTCAAGCTGTCACTCAATGCCTTTTCGTTGCCAGAACCATGTGGGATGGAAGCAATGTGACGGAACCATCGAAAGACCTCGTCTGGCTCGTGGTGCAGGACTTTAGCGTTCTTGTGCATTTCGAATCTCGAGTCGGTCTTGCGGAGATTTGAATTCAAATCTCTGAACGAGACCAGGTCAGAGGAGCGGCAGGTTGAATGTCTGGGTTAGTCTGTATGTACTCAGAACTCAGTCGATCATGCTCAGACCTGCGGCAGGGAACTCGTTGACGTTGTTGCGCCTTTGCAGCTGCCCCGCCTTGCAGACCGGATGCAGCGGTGCGCGGCTATGAGGCTATCCATTGCCCCGCCAGCCACAGCCAAGCGTATGCAGATCTCTAGTTGCATGACGAGGTCTGGAGATTGATTTACCTCATTACTTGAACACTGTTGTGCTCGCTTGAGACGCAGTCAGGCAGCTAAGCGCCTGCAGCTCTTTGCACTTGGACAAGCGATGATCGAGCTGCATCACACAGTGCCCAAGCCCTCAAGTAATTATGTAAAAACGCGGCTGCTTTGACGACGGGTACTCTAGCCAAGGACAGTATTCCTTCTGTCCAGGCGACAGTCTCTCTCAACAAGTGAAATCGATGATAGGCTTGATGACGGTGCCATCGTGCATGGCATGCACAGCCTCGTCGAACTGCTTGTAGCTGTATACTTTCGAGATCCTGTCA
This sequence comes from Cystobasidiaceae sp. HBUAS51001, assembly GCA_003351005.1. Taxonomy (NCBI): domain Eukaryota; kingdom Fungi; phylum Basidiomycota; class Cystobasidiomycetes; order Cystobasidiales; family Cystobasidiaceae; species Cystobasidiaceae sp. HBUAS51001. Next base: position 840,818 of record KZ857210.1, on the reverse strand, counting down.
ACGGGGAACTTGCCAGCCTTATAGAGACTGACGAGCTTGGGAATAAACTCGGGCGGGTTGGACCCGCCTTCACATGTACCGTAGTATGTCTTGGTAGCGCAAACGGCGTCGTGGATGCCTGTTCATACTTCAACAATCAGCGTGTCTTAATGAGGATTGCAGCAGGAGTGCTATGTACCAAGGTTGGCAGTCGGTCCTGGACCTGGCGTGCCCAGCTGCAACGGAGGACGGCATCAAAAACTAGTCCCGAAAGCATAGAGATAAGTTATGCTCACCTGGACCATTGATCCGCGCATGCCCAAGCACTATGGAGAAAGCTCAATTTGCGAGTCTCACTTTTCCTGTTATCCTGTGACTTACGTCCCACGCAGCTTTGACACACGGACCTGCACCGGTGGCTTCAATAGTATAGTCAGCACCTGTGCCCGTGATCTCCTTGATCCTGTCCATAAGGTCTGGCAGAGCTCGTGTCAGCGCCGTAATGTGACGCCTTTTGCACGAAAATCTCACAAGCTCACCTTTATCTTTTCCGTTGATGGAATGCGTAGCACCGAGCTCCTTTGCGAGCTCAAGGCGCTTGTCGACCAAATCAACGATGATCGTCGTCTTCATGCCCACAGCCTTAGCGGCGAACACGGCGGACATCCCAACTGCGCCAGCGCCAAAGATCACGATAGAGCTCTCTTCGGGATACTTAGGCTTGAGCACTGATACGGCACACAAGAGTCAGCTAGCGCACTGTCAGAGAGGAGCACTGCACCGCACCGTTGTAGATCGCGCCCGAGCCAGTCTGCAGACCACAGCCAAGGGGAGACAGCGTGACGAGGTCCGTGTCATGCGGCACTTTGACCAGAGAAGACTCGACGACCAGTGCGTGCCTTGCGAAGGCCTGCAGTTGGAAAGCTGCGTGAGTTTCCTGCTCTCCGAGAGGTGAAGGACGGGACTGACTTACACTCTGACCGAAGAAAGTGCCGTGGATGCGCTTGCCATCCATGCTGGCGTTCGTGTCCTGCCCATTAGGTCGGACTCGACCAAAGTTGAGGCCTTTCCAATACGTAGCGTTTTCAGCATGTCTTTACTGTAAATACGGCAACCACAATAGACTCACCGACCCAGTCCTGGCAAGCTGCTGGCTCGCCGCGCTTGCAGGTCTATCAATTGGAAATACGCGTTAGTGATTCATTTCGTTTCGAGAGTTGCCGAACGGATCAGGTACTTTGCAGCTCATGCATGATGCGAAGGACAGAAGCACAGAGTCCCCCTCTGAGACGCGTGTGACACCCTCGCCGACCTTCAGAACCTTGCCGGAACCTGGTCAGTATTACGTAATGATGTGTCGGCTCAAGCTGTTCCCTAATATTAGTCGCTGTCGGCTGTGTACCTTCATGACCGGTGGTATTGGGAAAAGCCGAAGGAAACGCGCCGTTCTGGATGAGCAGGTCCTGCAAGGTGGCAAAATAGGCGCGTCAGTGTATTTGCAGCGTAGTGAATGTTTACTCAGGCAGGAGCGCTCACTGTATGACAGAGCCCACAGGCAACTATCTCGACCAGAACTTCGCCCTTGCCAGGCTCATCGAGTTCAATGTCTTTGAGCTCGTACTCGGCATTGACTTTCTCGAGTATGAAGGCTTGCGTCTTCGTGGCCATCTTGCTGAGATCAACAGGTGGTACCGCAAATTAGCGGATAGAGGTGGCTAGATGTCTTGAACGTAGCTTTATCGCAGGCCTTGTTGCGTCAACCAGAGAACGTGTCGGAGAAGAAGGAAGCCGCCAGGCCGTGTGGCAAAGGGCGGAGAAGCAAACAGTAGTACTGAGGTCTGCAAGAGGCAGCGATTGAGACCGGCTGAGTATTCAGCCGTGCGTCCAGATAGTCTCCTTGGACCACAATGTACGCACACTTTCCCGTGCGCTCGCCGACACATTGACCATGCCCAGGTGAGGATCTACACATCCGCTTGAGCCGAGCCGAAGCAGCTGCTTGTACATCTGAAGAAGGCATTCTCGAGCTGTATACGGCCAGAGGGAACATCGAAATCTGACACGAGATTGCACAGACTTTCGAGCAGACGTGGGATCTGCCTGGGCTAGACCGCAGTCGTGCCTCCCTTCATCTTAGACTCTTCCATTGTGCCGGTAACTTCATCGATGAGATATGTGTGATTGTCGGCAATGTTGGCAAGGAGAACGAGCCCAAGAATGCCTTTAGAGCTTGTCCAAGAATACCGCGTCCCATGAAGACTGCTGTGCTCACTCGAGCCCAAGCGTCTGTAGCTCTTTGCACCTGCAAGGCGATGATCGAGCTACATGGTGGCATCACAGCAGTCTCGACTCGCTCTTGCATCTACTGTAGAGTACACAACAGACTACTGGTCCAGCAGAAGGAATACGGTAGCACTATGACTCGCTCAGGCCAGACAGACCAGAGATGAGAGGTCACGACGCGGGCAGTTCGCTGGTGAATAGGGCTCTGTCAATGGCACACGATTTCACCTCTGGCTGCATCGTCCTCGCCGCCATGCCTCTGGGAGCAGCCCTGCAGAGTCCTGAACGTCAGCAATGCGCGTATCGCAAGTCTCGAATAATGTGCCTGTTGCGGCAATGACGCACCTTACATCCAGAGTGGAATATGGCCATGCTCCCATCGAGGCTGTCACAGCGGCGGAAATGACCTGTTGGGTCAAGAGGACACGGGGGAGTGTCAACACCAATGGCATTCATCGAGCGACTCATATAAAAACGAGCTGCGCAGTTCGGTCTAGCAGCTTAACCTACCAGGAGCACAAGAGCCTACGCAATGGCTGTAAGCAAAAGCGATCAGCGCCAAAGACTACAGTCGCCCTCCTATACAGTCAAAGCGCTAGCTGCTTACTCTCCGAGACCACCGAGGCTCTTTGGATTGCACATGACTTCAGGGCAGCTGACTGGTCGTTCGACGGTAGGGTAGTCTCGCCGGGCCAAGGTTTTGAGGTCTGAGTGCGCCATGGCGCTGGCGTAGACACCAGCCAGCACGCTAACGATCCCCAATGTCACGATGAAGCGCATGATGCTAGCTAAGATGCTGGAGGACTGGATCATAGAAACCAGGTGTCAGTGCCGCCAAGATCGCACCCCTCCCTGGTCAGACACAGGCAGAATTATGCTCACATGACCTAGGGAGACGCAGCTACGCGTATAGCAAATGGATACCGGTAGTCTTAAGATCAACAAACAATCTCAGGCTTCGAAGACCGCTCATCACCCTCTGCCATACGCTTACACGGGCCGGCCTGGCAGCGTGCGGCCGATAGAAAGGGAGCCTCGGATCGAAGGCTCGCGGGCAGAGTGAACAGGATACGATAAGACCGAGAACCAGCTTCGTCAGTCCCCAGCCAGCTCACAAGGGTGAAGTCGCTAGAGCAAGTTGAACAAGTCTGCAATGTGCATCTCAGGTTAGAAGTAGACACACATCTCTGAGAAAGGGGAGCTCGGTCAGCTCAAAAGAAGAGAAGAAAGAGTAAGAAGGAAGGGTGGGGGTGGGTTGGGGGTTGGGGGGGGGGGGGGGTACCATGCGACAGCTTTTATCAATTGCACAATCTATAAAGCAACACTTCCGACATTCTGGCATTCCGTTACGCGGAAAAGAAGGCTGGCGGATGATCAGGCGTCAGAGGACAGCGTGGATTGCAATCTCTGCAGAGATAGCATAGGCAGGGTGTCCAGCGAGACAAGGTCTTGCTGACAGGCTTTCTACTCAGGACAGTCCACCTGTCCACGTCCAGGGACGTTCCGATTTGTGCAGCCCTGTGCGGATATTAACCATGTCAGAAGCCGAAAAGGAGAATCAAAAGCAAATCGGCCCTTACAGTGCAACCGGAACGGAAAATGGGCTCTGCACCTGGCTTCGGGCAGTTCCAAAAGACATCTGCAAATAGGAGAGTGACAATAGGTCTAGGTGAGCCTGCAACCGACGCACTACGTAGGCGGGTCTTTAGTGACCACGACATTGCCAGCGTACCTGGTGCGCAAGATCCCATACACCAACTGCAATAGAGAGAGAGAGAGAGAGTCAGCAATGGTGTTCGTCTGCCTCCGCTCTAGACCCAAAGCTCTTTCTGGCACCCGAAGCACTGTCCACCTACTCTCCGGGAGGTGTCAGAGGCGAGCACGTAATGCTCGATGAGCTGCAGGCGGCTGGTTTGCCTACAGGTGGCAGGTCCTTGCGGGCTTCAAGGCGTCGAGGGCCGGGTCCAGTACTTTCAGCCATGGTCAGGAAGGCGCAGCTGGCAAAGAGGGCCAATACAGTAGCAGATGCTCGCATCTTGGAGTTGCTTGGCAGGTCTGCGCAGGGAGTAGTAGGGGTGTGCAAAGATGAGTACAGCGGGGTAAGCGCTCTCTTCTGTCTTGCCGGTGCATAATTGCCGGGCTCTAATTCTGAACTCACAGCGTTACGGTCTGAAGGTGGGATTGTCTTGACAATTATAGGTGCCTGGTGAGAAGGCAAGAGGCAAGTTACCATCAGCAAGGCCAGAAAGGCGTTCATCAATACCCTTTCTTCTTTCCTTGAGTTCTCCCACGCATCCGCTCGTGAGCCTGGTAGCGTAACCCGGGCCAACTCCTTCCTCTGCAAGCAGCAAGAGGCAAATTTCCCATAGGACGACTTCCGTTGGATTGTGCTTGGCAATCACAAGGGGTTCCCATGGTACCGTTTACTGTCGTCGTGACAGAACCCGCTTCATTGGAATTCGCCTCGTAAGGTCAGGGTCCGCTGGTCATGCGCTTGCGCTTGCTGCGGTGCTCTGCTTGGACGGTGAGATAGCCGAAGTGCTGCTTCCGCGTGCGTGTGTGCTAACTGCGAGATCGCTCTGTACGAGCACGGCCAGGAGAGAGCTCAAGGGCGGCACAAGGTCACGTGCGTTGTCGAAGCGCGCGCTCTCTGCTTGACCCCTCAACACCTTGCCAATGGTCGACTCTGCTCCAATAGATTAGCTTGGGACCTCTGTTGATTAGACGTCTGTGGAAGGATGGCGTTCAGCTTTCGGGCTGCCTGGCTGCTTGTGCTGCGGGAGGTGGGCAATGCCAGCTTATGAGGAGCTGTGATGGTTGCGTGGCTGATGATCCATTACCATCTCGCCTCGTCAACTCGGACAGACGCAGACGGTGGTCACTGGCTTGACCGCGCTTGCGATACTGCGACTTCGGAATGCACATTCGGTGTATCTCGCTGCTGGTGCGACCGTTGCCGCGGTAGTTGGTGGGTGTGCACATCTCTTGATGGCAACAGGGCTCCGCCAACGCGTCGCCTCTCGCCGCAGCCAAGATCCTCAAGCGCTTCATCCGCCAGCCACGCCCCGAGCTGTCGTACAAGACGACGTACGGGATGCCGTCGACACACTCTTCGAGCATCGCCTTTTTCGGAGTCTATCTCTCGCTGTGCATCTGGAACCTGCGTCCACACCCTCGATTCCTGCCCCATCTGCTTTCACGTAGCGGCGACTCTGGCGACTTTTCTCCAGCTGTGCGGCTGTTCTTGACGTGCACAGTCGCGTATCTCGCGTTCAGCGTGTGCTGGTCGCGCGTCAAGCTCACCCACCATACTGCTGCTCAAGTGGTGGCGGGGGCAGCTGTTGGAGCGAGCATTGCGTGCCTCGCGTTTGCAAGCTGGCAGGCGTGGCTGAGACCGGATGCGCGTTGGGCAGAGGACACGGTGGAGAGGCTGTTGCTGGATGCGTGGGCTGCTGTCGCTGGGAGAGACGCGACGCCGGTCGTGGACAATGTCCGTGGCCTGCATGCGTCGTGGCGGCAGCAGGTGGAGCGAGTGCAGCGAACGAGGGAGCTGCGATGAGCGTACGCTACAAGATAGACGTGTGCATGCATCCATGACAGTGCACACTCTGCACACAGCGCCCTGGTAGCTCGCCGGACCATCCCGGATGAACTCTTGCTCAATTATTATTCTTGATGCCGTCCCTCTGGTCTCTGCTGCTTTTCTCCCTCCGAGCGACTCGTCGTGTTCAAGCAGTCCCAGCATGCTCTCTCGCAGCGTGGCCAGCAGCTCGCGGAGCCGTGTGCTGGTGCGTGGATGCTCCTGTCCTGTGCTGTGCTCTGGTGCTCCTGCTGCTTCCCTCGCTGATTGTCCTCCCATCCTGCTTCTCCCGATTGCCTCCATCCCCGACATCCACACACACGCCTGGACTGGCTCACACCCTGGTCAACTGCAACTGCCATCCATCACACCATCACACCACTCCAGCAAAGCACACGGCCCGCAGTCTCGCTGCAGACACGCCTGTTCTCTCAGACAATGGCGGCAAAGGTGCGCCCGGGTACTCGGGCAGGCATGATGCATCGTAGTAACACGCCGCTGACCAGCTCCATCTCCCACATCCATGCACAGCGCATCGAAAAGGACACGTTCGGCGACATTGAAGTCGATGATAAAGTATACTGGGGCGCCCAGACCCAGCGGTGCGTGGTTCTCGTCCATTCTTTCTTTCCTCGCTAGTTTTCCCAGCTTCCCCGCTAACGCGTCTCGGATTGCTTCTCTCCGGGGCTCCCCCACGTCTTCGTGTACAGGTCATTGAAGAACTTTGACATTGGCGGTCATACTGAACGCATGCCAGAACCGCTCATCAAGGCGTTTGGCGTGCTCAAGAAAGCAGCTGCCCAGGTCAATGCTACGTATGGACTGGATGCAAAGGTCGGAAAGGCAATCGAAGAGGCGGCGGATGAGGTGGGTATGGCAAGCACCAGCGAGCACGGTGACAGGAACATCGTCCTGGTGTTGACACTTATCGCTCGTTGTTCTTTCGCACCCAGGTCATCAGCGGCAAGCTCATCGACCACTTTCCACTCGTCGTCTTTCAAACTGGCTCGGGCACACAGACCAACATGAACGTGAACGAGGTGTGTGCGAGTCAAACACGATATCCGCGAGACTGCTGTCGGCTAAGCAATGCTGTGCCCCATCTGGGAACCTTCAGGTCATCTCCAACCGAGCCATTGAGATGCTCGGCGGACAGATGGGCAGCAAGAAGCCTGTGCACCCAAATGATCACGTCAACATGTCTGCTTCGTCCAACGACTCGTGAGCAAAGGTGGCATTCATTGTATCCACCAGCGCTTTTCTGACATGTGTCCAATGTCGCCCACCGCAGCTTCCCCACCGCCATGCACATCGCCGCAGTCGTCGAAATCAACCAGCGCCTGCTTCCCAAGCTGACCGCTCTCCGCGATGCAATGGACGCAAAAGCCAAGTCATTCGACCACATCATCAAGATTGGACGAACGCACTTGCAAGATGCGACTCCTTTGACGCTCGGCCAAGAATTCTCAGGCTACGTTCAGCAGCTCACATTCGGAATCGAGCGGATCAAGGATACCTTGCCCCGATTGAGCTTGCTTGCACAGGGAGGCACGGCAGTCGGAACTGGCCTAAACACCAAAAAAGGCTTTGATGTCAGCGTTGCAAAAGCCATTTCGCAAATCACTGGACTAGAATTCCAGACTGCCCCCAATAAATTCGAGGCACTCGCCGCTCACGACGCTATCGTCGAAGCTTCTGGTGCTCTCAACACCCTCGCTGTCTCGTTTATGAAGATTGCAAACGATATCCGGTACCTCGGTTCCGGACCCCGTTGCGGCCTGGGCGAGCTCAACTTGCCTGAAAACGAGCCCGGCTCTTCCATCATGCCTGGTAAAGTGAACCCGACACAATGCGAAGCCTTGACCATGGTCGCTGCGCAAGTGATGGGCAATAATACCGCAATCACCGTTGCTGGCTCATATGGTCAATTCGAACTCAACGTCTTCAAACCAGTCATGATCAAGAACCTGCTCCAATCCATTCGAATCCTCGCAGATGGTGCAGAATCATTCCGCAAAAACTGCGTCGAAGGCTTGGAAGCAAATGAAAAACGCATTGGACAATTATTGAACGAATCTCTCATGTTGGCGACTATCTTGAATCGACGCTTGGGATACGATAATGTCGCGAAATGCGCAAAGAAGGCTCATAAAGAAGGTCTTACCCTTAAGGAGGCTACGGTTCAGCTCGGCATGCTCACCCCCGAGGAGTTTGATCAGGAGGTCAAGCCAGAGCTCATGCTGTACCCCGATTAGATGGATGAAAAGAAGAGCCTGTAGAGCGGTCGCTATCTCTTCAGGAGCAAAGCAGCATAACATTTCATCACAGTACGGATGAACACGCAAAAGCTAACAGCTATGGTCAAGTACAGAAACAATGATCACAATGACGTTCTGATGGTTTTTTTTTTTTTTTGATTTGCTGACGATGATGATAGGACATCTTGTTGAATCCCGACCTCCTTGTCTTCGTAAAAGCTGTCGAAGCTCGATCTTCCCAATTGTGAAGGTCTGCGGAAGCACCACGGGACTATTGCGCCTTATGCCTCCATGATTTGGGTATGAGGGAAACGGTACCGAAACCGCTGAAACCCTTACCTACCGCATTTCTGCGTTCCTCTTCCTGGAATCGCGCGGTGAGAGCTCTAATGAGTGGCGAAGGGCTGCTTTGGCGCGACGCCGCAGACTTTGAAGTCGGAGAAGCCGTTTGAGTAGGCCCACCCGAAGGAGAAGACAGTACGGCATCAATAGACCCAAAACGCCTCGGAGCCACCTCGTCTATCGTAGTGACTTGGCGTTCGAAAATATGACTGCTTGGTGGTGAGAATTCTCCGGCTCTAGATTGAAGCTCTTGCGCCGTACCGGCCCCGCGCGCTGATCCGTACTGCCCCAGTGTCGCGCTTCTGTGGGGTCTATCTTCGACCGAACGGTCTTCAGCAACCCTGGCGTCCCGCATTCGGTCTTCTCGCTCTCTCCGCATTGTCCTGGCAGACGGCGGCAAACGCGGGTCACGGAGTTGTCGTGAGTCCGCCGACGCTCCCACCGACAATCCGTAGTCTTCAGAGCGGAACCTCCATAAAGATCTTTCGGCACAAGAGACTAGAGGTCTTAAGGGGCTTGTGTGGGCGCCATGTGTCGAATTATTTCTCTGGAAGCCAGCTGTCGCGGCCGTGCTGGTGGTCACAGACGCATGGGCCGGAATTTCGACATTACTCTTGGCCCAAGTGACGCGCTTCTCCTTTGGCTTTTGCGTTCGCAACACTGGCGGAGACGATTGTGAGCGAGCACTGCCTGCATGGCCTGCGTGAGCATCAGGCGGTGAGCGAGTGACAGAGTGCAGAGATTGAGGTCGTGGAGCTATAGAGCCAGGTCTGATATTGCTACCTCCAAGCAGACTCCAGCGAGGCTCAGGTGGCATGACTGGCTGCTGTCGTGTCCGTGAAGAGACAGCACAATGAGAGACAGGAACGGACGGAGCAGGAATAGTTCTTGCTGTGCACGGCGGGGAAGTTCGAGATATACACTGGAAGCAAGAGCGAGAGACGCAAGCCAGCATCGGAGCCGGACAGGAGAGCATCCTTTAGGGGGACCCACGGAGAGACTGACTGATTGGGTGACTGACTGACTGACTGATTGGTTGACTGACTGACTGACTGACTGACTGACTCACTGAGAGACAGACAGCATGACATTCTCACTTCAGCGCTTTTCATTGTATGGCAAATTCACATATTGAGGTGCGCGGGCCTAACCGTCAGAAGCGACCTGCAACCCTGCACAGCCGCTCCTCGAGCTGTTGACAACCTGAGCGCGGACGAAGCCTTGTTGTCGTTCAAAATCTGAAAGGTTGCACTGGCCAAACAAGCAGATGGAGATTGTAGGCAATGGTACTCTGTGACTTGAGGTAAGTTGCTATGAGTACAGGCAGCAGCTGTTCATCCTTGACCATATATCTGCGGGTTTGGCCCCCTTTTTCTGCTATCGCAAGTTGAGCAATGCCATTTCAGCGGCGCGACGATCTCCGAATGCTGTCGAGTATCGCTCTGCCCGCTTCCGTGCGTGAGAGGGTTTGCTCGACTGTCTCGCCGTGATATAGCTCGTGGCCTCTTGTCAAAAGGGCTAATCCAGTCTCAAACTCCTCGCGTGTCAAGGACGCCATGAACGGTCGGAGTGGCATATCATCCCAGTGTATGTTACGAGGGACTCGACGTCTTGGGCTGTTGGTCGCGCTTGATGGAGTCGCGCGTAAGCTGGCGGTGGAAGGAGACATCACTGTAGAGCGGGCACTTGCAGGACCAGCGTTTCCAATGACCGCGCTGGACGACAACGATGAAGTGGAGGAGGATGGTTTGACCTGGGCATTTGGCCGGGCCTGTTGAGCGGCGTTATATCGCAGAGCAGGATCGGAGGCCGAATGGGTCAATCGTCGGTTTGAAGGTCTAGCTGAGGAGCTTCGGGCGTTATCAAACGATGCAGAGCGATTGGATCGAGCTGCAGGATGTTGTGTAAGGCTCATTGGTGGATGTGGTGCTGCTGAGTCGGAAGGGAGGGCGGGTCTGTAGAGGTTGTCTATGCGACGGTTTCTGTTCCTGAAGATTCTGAGAAACCTGAAATTCCGTTGAACAGCAGTACGACTGCCAAAAGATGAGTTTTTTTCCCGCGCGTCGTAGCGGAAAACAGTGTTGGCGGTGCAGGTTCTCTCTGTGCGTGCAACATGAGCTTGAGGCCAAGGGTGTCCTGCAGACGTCCACCGCCTTGCAGTCCAATAGGCAGAGCTGCTGAACTTGATTTCTACAGCTTCTATTAGTACGGCAGTCAGTTTAGCGTGCGCAGGTCCTCGTGCGTCCGTGCAGCTAGGTGCTACAGCGGTAGAGGTCGTTGGTGCAACCTGCCCGGTCGGAGTGGGTTTAGTATGAGCAAAAGTGCTGTTCCAAGCTTTTTGTGTCGAGCGTGGGTGATAAAGCTTGCTGCCGAGATGGCGGCGAACGCGGCAGGATGGGTAGAGTAATAAGGTAAGAGTCGTGCTGGAGACTGAGCATGTGAGCAGTACCAGAGTGTAGCAAGATCAGTCTCACGCCTGTATCGAGGCTTTCCACGCCTTGTCCGCATAAACCCGTGCAGCTTGTATATCTTTTTGCCACCGCCTCCCCAACAAGGACTCTGCGGGAAAAAGTGAGCGGCGACTCAGCGAAGATCCCCCCCATGGCCAGGCTTGCTCTTGCTCCAGAGCGTGCACGGCCAGACATACCACGCAGGACACGAGCAGGGCCCTGCAGGTCAGTCTGAAGGGCGCACGGCTGGCCCAGACTGCGGTCCTCGTCTTTTCGTCTCGGTGAATACGAGTGGGCGCCGCGCAGTACCTGCAGGCCTGAGGGTTGGAAAGAAGCACAAGAGACAACGCTGCTGTACAAGGAGCAGCCAGCAAACGCAGAGGGGTGAAATCCACCACCATCAACATCTAGCAACCCAGCCGCACCGGGCACTGCGCAACACGTCTTCTCTTTGGTCGTGTTTTCCTCGCTCGGCAGGCAGGCATTGCGATTGCGGGCGTGTGGTGTTGCGTGTTCCTGGCACAAGGCGCAAGACGACACGCCGATAAGCAGGCACGCAGCACGTTCTTGCAGGAGTTCTACGCTTGGTCTCTCTCCTGCCGACTGGCCAGTCTCTGCGGTTCTTCCTTCGTCCTTGTGGACCCCGAGAGCATCGATCCTCCCACTCCACCCTGCAAGAAGGCGAGCGACAGGGCAGCCATTCAGTCGCATTAACTAGGCCCCGTCCAACGGGTCAATTTGGCACATCGACCACAACAGAAGGAGCCAGCCATGTCCCTCTACGCCTATGTCACCCTCCTCACCACAGACGCCTACCTGCCAGGCGCACTCGTCGCAATCCAGTCGGTCCTCGAGGCAGAAGGCCCAAATCCAGCACAGAAATTCGAGACGGTATGCCTCGTCACGCCCGCTACAGTCTCAGTGGAGAGCATAAAAGCGCTCAGAAAGAGCTTCTCGCTCGTCGTGGGCGTCGAGGAGCTTCGCTCGGGCAGTGAGAGCAACCTGGCCTTGCTCGGTGAGTGCAGTGACGTTTTGCGTGCATGCATTTTGCATGGGCAGGCACCGCGACTGCTATGATGACCACCTTCAACAACGTCTATCGACTATCCTAACGCTGTTTTGGTATGCACTGCAGGCCGCCAAGACCTCGCTTCCACCCTCACCAAGCTGCAGCTCTTCCGACTCATTCAGTTCCGCAAGATCATCTTCCTCGACGCCGACACGCTCTGCCTCCAGCCTCTCTCGCACCTCTTCTCCCTCGATGCGCCATTCGCAGCATGCCCCGACAGCGGCTGGCCCGACTGCTTCAACAGTGGGATGTTCGTCTGTACCCCATCAGCAGCGACCTTTGATGGTCTCGTGGCGATGGCCTCTGAGCGCGGATCATGGGACGGAGGCGATCAGGGCTTGCTCAATGACTTCTTCCCCGACTGGCATCGCTTGAGCTTTACGTACAATGTCACACCCTCAGCCTATTACACCTACGCGCCCGCGTACAGGCGGCACGGTGCGAGCATCAAGCTCGTCCATTTTATCGGCACCGACAAGCCTTGGAATCAAGCTGGCTCTCGCCGCTCCCAGATCCCAAGCCGCACTGCATCTTCGACCTCTCCAGAAGGCAAGCACGACTATGAGAGCTTACTGGACAGATGGTTTGGCGTCTACCAGCACTACTTTGGCAGTCGCGCCACCCTGAAGACCTTCACTTTCCCAACCCTACAAGCCGTTTGGGACGCTCCTCACGGCAGCCACTCGCGAGCTTCGTACACTCCTCCCTCGCTCGAAGAGCTCAAAAAGCAGTTTCAAGGCGTGCATGCCGCCCAGCCTGGCGGCACTCGCTCGTCTCTCCCTGTAACTATGCGATCTTCCATCGAGGGCCACTATGTCTCGATGCCTCTGCGGCCAGGCAGGCCTGATCTCACGGGAGCAATGGTCTTCATCCCTCGCATTCACGTGTCTTCTCCCGAGTTGAAGCAAGACGGCCAAACACCACCTACCGTCGATCCTGCAAGAGCGCCCTCCCCTCCCATCGCGCCTCCGCATCTTGTCGCGCCTGTCCCCGTCAAGCCGGGCCCTCAGCCTGTAGAGCAACATCGCCAGCCCTCTCCTGCTCAAGCTAGCCGCCCGTGGTCGCCCGCTCAGGTAGCATGGGACCCTGCGCGCTCCGAGCCTCCCAAAGGTGATCGCCCACAGATGGAAGCTGGCTTCAACTACCAAGCAGAAAACGTATGGGACGAAACTCGCTCCTCTGCTTCCCAAAAGACATTCTTCAAAGCACCCTCCCAATACGGCTCGATTCCTTCTGTCACACATCAGAACTACACCGAAGTCGCCAGGTACTCGCCGGACATGTCCAAGCTCAAACCTATCTTTCCGTGGGAGACGAGCGCTAGCGCTCAGAAACCATACATGCCTACTCGCGTCTTCCCTGTGGAGCAGACTAGGAAACCAAAACTTACACCTACACGACCTGCTCCACCGCCGCCTACCTCGCCTGGCACTCCGAAATTCAGCGCTCCTCACGCTCGACACCATCATCGCCAGGACAATGACCAGCAAGGCAGTGCATCGACTTCTTCGTCATCAGCACCCCCTCCACCCACTTTCACCGACTTTGCAAATCTCTCGTCTGCGTATACCAACGCATGGGACAATGTCGCCGGCATTCGACGTTATGCAAAGAACCTAGAAGGACCTAAGAAGAACGGACAGCCTGCGCCGCCGTCCCTCCAACAGCGTCAGCCTTCACATCATGGTGGTCATCACCACCAGCAGTTGGCGTCGCAAGGGGCAGTGCCTTTCCCATCGTCTTCGCATTCTCGCTCAGCTTCGATGCAGGCTGCCGCGGCGAATCGTTCCACCGGGGTGCCGGATCACCGAGATCGAGACAGGCAGAGAAGCCAGAGCTCAAGCTCGGGCTATGATACAGGCGGTGAAGCTTCTTCACGTGACGGAGATGACGAGGACGATGAAGAAGAGGAAGACCGTCGCCGTGCAGCTCGCAATGCTCGTGCACAGGGTTCCGGATACTCTCAGGCAAGCAGCACCACTACTGCAAGCTGGGGCAGCTCAGCGCCTGCGTACATGCCATCCACACTCCGTCCTGGCGCAGCAGCCGATCGCTTCTCGGGCTCTCGCTCGTCCTCCAGCGAGACAGTCACACCGCATTCACCGTCCGTGGTCCATTCGTACCCTGGTCCGGCACCTGCACTGGGTACCATGCTTCCCGACCCATCTACTGGATCATACAAGCCTACCAGGGTTTCGCGCGTCTTTGATCCCTCGACTGCGACAGACGTCGTTCGCAAAGAAGGCCTGGAGGCGCTCCATCGCTTCGTTAGGAGCATGGAGGCGAAAGGCGCAGCTGCTAACGGCAATGCTGCGAATGGCAACGGCAATATGCGTTAACACACGAAAGAAGTGCTCCTTTTGTGCCACACACCTTTCTGCAACAAAATGCCATACCTGATATTGGTCCAAGTGGGAGCTGCGCTGTTCGCAGATCGAACCCAGCGAAGCACCAGCAAGGCAATCGAACATCAATCAGTACCACTTCGTAATATGTGCCTTTCCATCTCGACTTCAACCGAGATGATGAACCTAAAACAGTCCGCCTTTTCTTTCTATTTCGTCTTCTCCTTCCGTCGTCGGTTCATTTGTGCATCCCAACCTTAGAGCTATACCCACTAAATACACCCGGAGCATCTGACTCAGATCAATAGCGTTTTCTTTCTTTCTTTCAATGTAGTATCTTGTTGCTTTTCAGCCTTTTTCTTTTTCAACTTCGTTACTTTTCTCAGTCTTCTGCAGCTCTAGAGAAAACTACACACGCCCTCAAAAAGTATGCAATGCGTCACGGGTGCAGGGCGTTGTAATGCAACAATGTCTAGCAAAAGAAATGCTTTGCAACTGTTTCCTTTCCGTATCAGTGACGACTCGCAATTGCCCCTATGCATGTGGATCGATGACTTCAAGCTTAAATCGAGCCTACGCCCTGACATTCGTCCCATTGTTGGGATAACATCTGCTCTGCAACTTCTTCGCTATTAGCTGCAATAGGCCCGCTTAGCGGACTCGAGGCACCGTGAAGCCAGTGTAGCCTGCCAGAGCACTGTTCGTCGGAAGTCTACGGCCGGTCAGTCACAAAACGGGTTCCAGCAGGGTTCTGGGACGGTCTAGTCGTGCAAGCATCATCGAACAAGAAGAGGGAAGAGGGGAGGGGAGGTCATTCAATGTTTACAGAAGTGATTCAAACACGGAAGCTAGTAAAGAAGAAGCGGTTCATCAAGCAAGCGGGAAGAATGACATCAGAATGACAGGATAGGATGGACCTGGTGCAACTGGCTCGTGTGTCGTAATTTGGGGTGCACACGCTCCAATTTGCAGATTGCTGACACCCGTCAAGCGAAAGCTGCGCAATGTCGGCTAGCGTAAGAAAGTGAATGATGGCGACCCAGTAGATCATCGTCCTGCCGCCTGGTTGGCCGCGATCTGAGCTTGAACTTTGGTACGCAGGTATTCAAAAGCCGCCTTGTGGAGGCTTTTCTCGTAAAACTCAGCTGGTGTCAGCCTTGAACTGTTGGCCAACTCGCGACGGAGAACGCCGATTGAGAGAAAGCACGAATGCTCGATATCCGAAAGTCTTTTGCCGCTGGTAGAAAAGTCAAGGGTTGAGTAGGGTGATCATGATCGGCGCCGCCTTGGGGCGGGCCCTGCTTGCAGTCGGCAGACATCGCTCCTGCTAAGCATACAACAAGCCAAAATGCGATTTTTTGCCTTCGAAGACTACCTTTTTCATAGCCGCGTGTCGGCGGACTACGACCGATTTTCGCACTCGTACATTCGAGCCAGAGGGGATTGCACTAGATGCCTCGATGCTGGCCGAAATTGCGAGATTGTTCTAGGACACCGTGCCTGTATCGCCTGTGGGCACCAAGGGTGCGATGCGGACTCTTGGAACTGGCGTGAGCTGTCGATGCGCGCTTGGAACAATCTAGTCTGGTATCGTCGACGATACAGGCGTCTGTACAATTTCGTGCACGACAATTTCGGCGAGGAGATTGCCGACGAGGTTGAAGCCGGTCACCATGATCATTGAGTTCGCCCGTAACGGAGAGGTTTCAACAACCACTGTAGTATTCAGCGCCGTGCGGTGTTGGGAGGGATTCAACTCCCTCCTTACGACCGTTGTACTTGTGTTGTAAAGGGCTGCAGCAATGTAGCTTTTTGCGACCGACTAACGAGCTGACGCTTTGCTAACTCAACTGACGAGTTTTCCTTGTTGGCATATTGACTCAGTTGTGCGTGTACCGAGGGGGGTGGGTGGGTGCCAAAAGCTGCTGATTAGCTAGTGCGGCTCTGCTGCAACGCGTGATTTGACTTGCCTGTGCCAAAAGCTGCTGATTAGCTAGTGCCTGGTCAGAAGGGAGCCAACCCGCAGGCGAAGTGTTCTGTGCTGATGTCGTCGTGGCCGCCCTGACCAACAATTGAGGCCTCTCAATTCAACAATAGCACCTTGCCTCGGGAGAACTGCCTTGACCAGACAATGGGGTAAGGGTCCTTATTGTGCTTCAACAAGGCCCGCGCGCTGCCAAGTGCCTGGAGGTTTCCCTCGCTGCATCTTGCCCTTTGAGAAGACATGTCGCTGCATTGCATGGCCGCCTGTGCCTTTGGCGTCCTTGTCTTTCCACTCGTGTAATAGTCGAGACATTTGTTGGCCCCAAAGAGCAGCAATCGAGTTTTTCTGAACATCGATTGCCGCCTGCTGCTCAGGGGTGAGCCTCTGACTCCTAGCCGGACTTGTAGTACGAGCAGACATAATTGACTATACGAGGAGGGGGAGCGGGAGGGGAGAGGGAGAGAGAATGTGATAGAGGGGATCCAGGTCAGCAGTATGAACGGGAATGGACAAGGTCGTAGCTGCCAGCGTGACGATGGGGACCTACTGAACCGATGTGTGTGGACGGTGCACGGCACTGTGTTGCGTGCGCTGTAGAAGGGGTAAAGATGGGGCAAGGACAATATATATATATGAAGTCCTCAACTCTGGCCTTAACGGGACGGTGCGGAGAGAGAAAAGGCAAGCTGCAGCTGCAGCTGGAGCGGCGTAGGGCTGAGAGCCTCGAATGGCGATCAATAGTAATGGCGGTGCAGGTATGCGTCGAATAATGGAGCAGTAGCTTCAGTAGTAGCCACCGGGGCGCCCTACCGGGGCGCCCTAGCGGGTGCTCGCTGCCAAGTGGTGCAATGCGGTCAATGAAAGAGCAGAGAATACGATCGTTCAGCTCTAGCCTATGCTAGCCTGTGCCGCATCCTGGCATCGCGAGGTGCTGCAAGGTCGTTTTGTGATGTTCCACAGACGGAACTGGACCGAGTTGAGCCGGAAATCTGCCTTGTTTGCCATTACGGGAAACAAAAAGACAACTGGGCAGTCTCGGTTTCTTCTTGCATTTTGGGTGTAAAAGCAGTACAGCGACGAAAAGGGAAGAGACAACGGTGGGCAGTTCAAACAGCAGTGCTACGCCGAGCTTGCTGGCTTGAATTGACCTGAGAGGCGAAGGGGTCGAGTCGAACAATTGTGCGGGAGACCTGGACGGCTGCGTTGGAAGCTTGAAGCGTGGGTCGTGAATGACTCAAGAAGTTGACATGGATTGCGCGGTATTGAGTGATGTCGGGAGCCGTTTGAGGGATGTGCGTGATTGCTGATAGAGCTGATCTTGACAGCGTTTAGCCAGCGGCGAAGATAGCTCGTTGCGGCTGGCGGTGCAGCGGCATGATGATTCCCTCTCGTACAATAGCAGTTACTGCATAATCTCCTCTGCTATCTCCCAGCATGCCCTCGCATGACACGCTTGCTCCTTTCCAAACTTTCGATTCCTTCAAATGACTTTGTAACGACAAGCGTGAACGTAGATGGCCAGGGGTGCACATAGCTGACTCGGGTGTAGTAGGTAGTTGATGATGGTAGAACGAGTGCGAGGAACTGATGTACAAAGTCGCAGCAGCAGTGCTCAACGCAGACGTCTGTATGCAAAGAACAAAGCATTGGACGTCGATCAGCCTCGTGTCCTCAACTAACCACAATAACAGCAGACAGAGCTTCACGCACCTCGCTTCACGCTCAGACTCGAGGAGTGCGAGGATGTCGTTCTCCCTGACGGGTCCCTTGACGTTCCGGATGATGGACCGGCTGGCGTCGTCCATGAACTCTACGCGGACCTGGGTGATGCCTCCCCTGCTCCCGGTGCGGCCGAGCACGCGGGTGACTTTGGCGAGCTTAACGGGCTGCTTGGTGGTATCCATGGTTGCGGCGGGTGTGTGTGTGGTGTGGGTCAGGCTATGGCTGCGCAGGAATGGGCCAGCGTTTCCAGCTGCTTCCTACTGCTGCACTGGCCCAAGTTGCTCGATCGGGGAAGACTGGGAGAAGCAGAGAAATAGCTCGATCGCCCTTTACCGCGTGGAAGATTCTTGCGCTGGACCTCGGACGGCGAATAAATCTACATAAAATAGCAGAGACGCGCTCACAAAAGCTGATACTCTGCGCCTATCTGTACTTTAAGATGGTTTCACTGACATGCAGCCTGCCTCTTACGTCTGGCAGACCAAACACCCGCTCAATATATCAGCAAATTCGGGCCAATCAGCGAGGGATACCATCGCATTTTTAGGCCACTGAATGTGCAGCTGATGGCTAAGCTCTACCTACAGCTACACTGACGCAGGAAGCTACTATTTTTCGGAAGGAGTCGAAGTTCCGACAAGAGGGAATCGTCCACAAGATAAATCTGCTAGTCAGTCGATGCAGTCGGTATTTGCTCAAGATACATCTGGCCAGTTAGCGAACCGACAGACTTCGCTGAAGAGTTACTGCTTATCCAATGCTTTGAACGCAGCTAGGCTGACCAGATGGCCGTCGAACTCGAAGCTGTGCACCACCAACACATCTCGCCTGTCACTGCAACCACACTAGCAGGAAACTGATTTGTCTGCTCATAGTCTGCAGCTGTTACATTACAGGTAGTATAACACAATCGAATGCAAGTACAGTCCCGCGCCTCGAGCCTTGCGTGGACAACTTTGCTTTGCAGTCACTGTGCCATGCTTCTCAGTCTAACTTTGAGGGACAGCCATTGAAGTACCCAGCCATGTGGACAATAGAGCATGCTCCCCAGCTCGCATGACCATATTGAGGAGCAGAGCCATGAGGCGTATGCTCATTGGCTGCAGTCTTCACTATTCTGACGGTTACTACGCGCAACGTTTCGTGACAGCCCTTCGCAAGTCACGTGGTTTTACTACCTGCCCATGATATAGCTTCCCAAGATTTGCAGCTCGTCAGCGGACTGTCCTCGGCGGAGTCTCACTGGGCACACTGCTAGCACAGCGAAGCTCTACTGCAGCTTCCTACCTGCTCGCCCATCTCTACGGCGATGCTGGCCATTTCCCGGTAAATGCTGCGCGGCCGGCCTCGGAAGTGTGCTGGGCCGGGTTACGAGTGGCGGGACTGCCCGGAGAATGCACATACACACCTCGTCTAGAAAGAAAGAGTGCCTCTGCTCTTGCTTCTGCATCGAATACATTGCTGACGGCTTGCTGTGCCTGCGAGGACCACGGCCAGGGACATGCGCATTGCCCGCGCTGCCGCACACCGAGCACAGCTGCACGCACACTCTCGCAGTCTACAGGCATCATCATCGTCATCATCATCATCTGTCAGGATGGTCAGCACGACTTCAGCGCGCCGCCAGGAGCAGCAGGGCACATCCAAGCCACAACGCGCAGCAAGCGACGACTTCTCCGAGACGCCCGACAGCGCGACCTATAAACATCAGCACAAGCTGCCCAGCCTGCCCATTCCGACTCTTGAAGCGACAGCAGCCAAGTTCCTCGACTCTGCTAGGCCCTTTGTCTCGGATGTCGCGCCTGAAGCACCAGTTGCCAGCGACGTACATCCTACGAAGGACTATGAACGCTTGAAAGCTGCCGTTGAAGAGTTCAAGAGCTCCCCGCTCGTCAAAGAGCTTCAGCAGCGCTTGCAGGATCATGCAAAGGGTAAAGACTCGTGGCTCAGCGAGTGGTTCAACGAGAGCAGCTATTTCGGTGGGGCTCCAAGGCATGACGTCTATCTTACGGCACCCGCTGACTGACTGTGATGCTTGCAGGCTACCGCGACCCCATTGTGCCCTGGGTCAACTACTACTACGTCCACAAGGTGAGCAGTGGCGAATTGCAGATCGTCTTCTCCACTAAAGCCGACTGACAACCCATCGTACTACTCTTGTGACGGGTCACAGGACGACAGGAGCCGTCGCAATGGGCCAGCGAGAGCAGCGAGCTTGATCCGGGCTTTGCTCTATTTCCGGCGCTTGGTCGAGACGTGCGTATGAATCTAGGAAGCGCACTGCGCACTCCGTTTGTCTCACTCTTCTAGGCGGCACTGACGTGAGAACAACACTCTTATGCGTTACAGTGAGGTCATTGAGCCTGAAATGATCAAAACGACGCCCCTCGACATGTCCACATACAAGTACCTCTTCAACGCCGCCCGGATACCGGTGAAAGACGTCGATACTGCACAAAAGTACAACCCAGACGAGAATAACCATGTCGTCGTCGTTCGAAACGGACATCTGTACGAGTTCGAAGTGGTGGACAAGAATGGCGAGTTCCTGAGCGCAAAGGACCTAGAGCGGTGCGTCGACATGACTTCGAGATGGGCGGAAAAACAATTTCAGCTGAGTCGAGATCCATCTTGGTGAAACAGGCAATTCCAACGCATCCAAAGCATGGCCAAAGGCAAAGAGCCAAATCCCGTTGGCATCTTGACTGCCGAAAATAGAGATACATGGGCAGAAGCGCGGCAACTTATAATTGATGCAGACTCTTCCAACGAGCGCGCGCTGGAACGGATTCAGAGCGCCATCATAGTCGTTGCGCTTGATGAGAGCAAGCCAGTAACGAGGGAGCAGATTTCCAGGGGGATCTGGATTGGAGATGGCCGCAGTCGATGGTTTGATAAGCATCAGCGTGAGTCGCATTATGCCAGCTTGGCTGCTGAGGGAGCTCTCGCTGACGATTGCTCGATGTCTACACTGCAGTCGTTGTCTTCGATAACGGCCGCTCTGGCTTCAATGGCGAGCACTCGTGCATGGACGGAACCCCCACTTCGCGCCTTAATGACTGGCTCTTGCGGTCGATCTACACCGAAAAGGTCAATATGGGCAATACGTCCGCCTCCTCCGACGCCGACTTGCCCGAGCCAAAAGCTATAAATTTCAAGCTCAACGGCCCGAGCATCAAGGCTGTACAAAAGGCAACTCAGAATTTCGACGCCGAGCTAGGGCAGCATAAGATCTCCGTCCTACAATACAATGGGTACGGCAAGAACTTCATTAAGCAGTGCAAGACCTCGCCAGACAGTTGGGCCCAGCTGGTCATGCAGTATGCATACTACAAGATGAGCGGCTGCACTCGTCTACCAGGAACGTATGAGTCTGCTCAAACCCGCAAGTACCGCCGTGGACGAACAGAAGTCATCCGGTCTGCAACGCCAGAGGCGCTAGAATGGGTCAAGAGCATGGAAGACTATCACTGCTCTGATAAAGTGCGCGTGCAAAATTTCCGAAAGGCCGCGGCTGCGCATATCAAGTATGCAGGCTGGGCAGCAGACGGGCAAGGCGTCGACCGCCATTTCTTTGGTTTGAAAAAAGTTATGAAAAAGGGCGAGGAGATGCCGAAACTTTTCAGAGATCCTGCATTTGCGGCTTCCAGCAATTGGGTATTGAGCACTTCGCAGCTCTCGTCGGAATTCTTTGATGGATGGGGATATGGTCAAGTCGCGCAGGAACCGACTCTGGGCGGCTTTGGACTCGCTTACTCTGTCAACAACGACAATCTAAGGTTCACGATCACGAGCAAGGATGGAGATACAGAAGTCATGAAGGCTTATCTGGCAGAAGCTGCGCAGGAGCTTAAGGATGTCGTATCTCGAGGCATGCAAGAGACTGGTGAAGGGGCGCCGAAAGCAAAGCTATAGTCCGGTCACTCGGGTAACATACTTTTTGGGACGGCGATCCAATTAACCGATGTCGATAGACTATGTTTATTTGTAGACACCGCCACAGCTCGTATAGCCACGCAGTAAGATACAGAAATGAGGCGTACAAAGGCTCATGTATCCGCCATTCTGGAGCACGCTCGGCGGCGACTCGGATGGTCGCACGCACCCCATGCACCTCGCTCAATCCCAGCACAACTAATTGATACAGCACGTTCTACTCTGCTCATCTTGTTTACCCTTTACGAAGCTATGCTCTCCTTGTCAGCCTTGTCTACCCGCCCTGCCGTATGGCTTTCGGGCAATGTCTTGCGTGGGCCATCATAGTACTTGCGAGCGCTGATCCAATACCACAATGCAGCTAGAAGCATGACTCCAGCCGTGATGATTGCGGCGTAATTCATGTTGAGCGCCGTGACAGGCCTGATCGTGGGCATAATCTGGCATTGCGACGACATCAGCAAAGTCTAGACCAAAAGGGCTGGGAAATGTAGAGACATACCAGGATCAGGACTTCGAAAGCCGTCCATGCAACCGCAAGGAAGTTGCAGACAGCACCAAGCTTGCGACCTGGATTGAAAGGTCCTGGCTTGTAGTTTACTTCCGGATGATCACGCAGAAACAGCTTGCATGCAATGGGGATAGCATATGAGACATCCAATGCGACGGCGCACAAGGAGAAGATTGCTTTTATGAACAGTCAGCAACTGTTACGTGTCTTACTACATGCAGAGATGGAGATGTACTCACCATTGACAGCAACAGCTGAAGCGAATTGAAGCAGACCTAGAATTACGGAAAGCGCTACGACAATCCAGACTCCCCAGAGCGGGATTTTATTGGGTGCCAGCTTTGCGAAGAGCATTCTGTCCGGCAAGCCACCATCTCTGCTGAAGGCAAAGAAGGTTCGCGCATTGGCTTGCAGAGCAGTTTGCACGACGGCAAATGCGGTAAAGCAAACAAAGAACCACAGTGCGTAGAACCCGCCTTTTCCGACACGAGCTGCGATGATCGTTGGAACGCTCATCCCGCTTGGGCCGGGAAGATCCTCAAGGGGCACAGAGCACAGCACCAGGACGATATTGTAGATCCAGCCGATGAGCCCAGTGCCGATGACAGCAACAAAAATAGCAACAGGAGCGGCGATTGATGCACGTCGTACTTCCTCGGAGATGTGCGCAGCAGCATCGTCTGTAGGCAAGGTTCAGCGCCCCTTTAGAACTGTGAAGCTTGCAAACACCCGACTCACAATCGGTCATGACCCATTGCACAGATAGCAGACCCAAAAGGAAAGCGAATCCATTATTGCTCCACCCAGTTTGATTGTTTATGGTTGTGAAGGTGTATGCGGCGCTATTCTTGGTGTCGGTGCAGGCTAGAAGGGCAATGATAATGGCGAATGTTGCTCCCAAGTTGACGAAGACGAAGGTCTGTGTTATGCCAGCCAGGTACTTGGTGCCATTTGAGTTGAGAAGTCCATGTATGCAGAGCAGCGCAATGAATAGACCGACTAGCTTGGCATCGGTCACTTCGTACTGCGAGTCGACAATCTCAGCCTTTTGCTAAACAATCCTTCGGCAAGACGTTACCTGGCCGTCGTGCTTGACGTTGACAGCAGCCCAGATCATGCGACTCAAGCCGAATTCGGTGCTCGCAACTCCGGCGACTTGTCCTGTGTATTGCTATCCGTCAGCGTAACTTGCAAAGCGGGCGGCTCGTCACTGACCGAGCAGATTCATCCAGCCAACTGATGTACGGAGAAGCACACGTCAGGCAGATTCCTGAAGTCTTCGATGAAAGTACGCACCAACATAGCCTACCGGACCTCGGTAGCTATTGGGTACAAGATAGCACGAGGCTGAATATAGTCCACCAGATGTCGGATAGGCAGACACTAGCTCGGCGACCGATGTGCCAATGAAGAAACATCCTGTGACTCCCATTATCCAGCACCACACGACACTGGCTGGGCCTCCGAGTAGCATCGGAGTATCGAAGGTCGTTGCAATGCTCGAGCAAAGTCCCCTGCAATGTGAACGGATGTTTAGATCAGGCAGGTATATGCCAAGAAAGCAAGCATGCACCAAAGGAGAGGACGAACATGATAGAGAAGGCGAACGAGATTGTTCCCAGATTCGTAAATTCCCGCTTGAATTCGGACTTGTAGCCCATCTTTGCAAGGTCGGCCTCATCATCGATGGTAGAAGAGGGCGACGACGAGACTATGGCGTTGCCGTCTCCAGACTTCTTGAACATCGACATCTTTGGTGTCTTTGCTCTTTGCGTTCTGTAATGTTCTTGCTTTCTGGCGGGATCCCGTGACTGGCGCTTCTGTGCGGCTTCTCCACCCACGACAGTCTGCAATTGGTCTTCCTACCCAGTATCGACGCGCGAGTCTCGACTATGACACGTGAACGCGATGTCCGGATGCAGCCAGTACAGATCAGCACTATCTGATAAAGAGCCTTTCGTGTGGGGGGCTGCAGTCTTCTCCAATGATGCCTCGTTCTGAGGCGAAGGAAGAATGAGTGGACAGAGCGGCGACCACACGCATCGCTGAGCGACAGCCAGTGGGGGGATCGAAGAGAAAAAATCGACTCCATCTGGGCCCACTTGCTGACCTTATGCTACCGTTAGTGACAGGGCCGCCGTGCCTCGGATGCTATTCCGTACTGTATCTGCAGCAGCAGCAGCAGCGACAGCGACCGTGAGGGAACGAGGTGAGCCTCTTGATGGCCTCTGAATACATCTGCGGCTGCTCCAAGGGCTCCTGCTCATGTGTGCTGGTCGCTCACTGAGCGACTTGCAGGAGGCCATGCGCCCCGAGATCGATGAAATTCGCCACCAGTACGCATTATACTCGAGTAGTACCCAGACGACGTCGCAAAAGTGAACAGACTTCGCTCGAGCATAGCCTTTCTCCACCTGGCCTTTCAGCGTCTTTGCACTCCCGCCTGAATACTTCGGTTGTGCCTGCCGCGAAAACACCTTCTTATGTCGCGGTGGGGAGGGTATGCAGAGTACTGGGTATAGCATTTATTGCACAAAACATGATTGTCAAACAAACTACAGAGCAATTCTTTTGCGCGCCCATCTGATCATCCCCTCCTCTTCAAGCGCCGCCCGCTCCTCTCGACAGAGCATGCACAAACAGCTCTTCTCATCGTCGTCTGTCAAGGTCTGCAAGCAGCAATGCTTCCAGAGGCAGTAGGCGCAGAACCTCCACTTCGAGCTGCTGATCTGACGCTCAATCCTGTGAGGCTTGTCGAGCGTATATCCCGTCACGTACGCGTCGATGTTGTCAGACATCTTGATGGGAGGGACCAATTGATAGATGATCTCCACGAGCCGGTCTGGCAGCCAGCGGCTTTCATCTGGCAGAATGTGTTCCTGACAACCGGCGCACACGTAGCGATCGCCCTCGAGCCAGCGCTCGAGATGAGACGGAAGGTCTCCATCGATTTCGCCCGCTTCCTTGAGTATGTCGATACATGCGAAGGATAGCGGCAAGACCTTTGCACGAGGCCTATTGTAGATCTTTCGCTGATGATCAATGATGTTGGCGGCTCTCGCAACGAGTTCACGAGAGTTGATTCTTGGCGCTTCCCCATAGTTCATTTCAATGTTGGAAAGGTGCCTGAAAAGAGCCAAGACAGGTGGCATGCACTCAAGGCCATTGCCCTCTATGCTGAGTTGAGTAAGATTCGGAAGGATTAGAGGAAGCCAATCGGGTAAATCTGGGAGTTTGGAACAAGCAACAGAGTATTGAACGACGACAAGATTAGCAACTTGATATGTAGGCACTGAGCAAGTGTATTGATATGTGAACCCGAATGGAGCACACGATTTACCTGAGAAGGCATTTTCTTCGAGGTCCAGACCGCTGAAGATCTCCCTGCCCAGCTCGAGTGGACTGAAAGACTCATGGTAGGCGACCAGGGCGGGCAGATCCTGCACCAGGCTTGGCAGCCCAGAGAGATCCAAACGTGACAACTCTAGATCAACGGAAGCCGTGGAGAGCAACGAAAGCTCGAAGGAGTGCAACACGCTCATTTCGTCTCCATGTTCAGACAAATGCCAGTACGGATTTGCCATCTATGAGTATAGCAAAGCATGGACGGATGAAACACAATGAAGAATCAGATGCGTGAAGCTTGTAGATTACTCGCGAAAGAACTCACCGCATGTGCAAGCTCTAGCCTGTGCCACGGCGTGTCCCACGGATCGTTAGGGAGTTTGTGCTTCAGCTTCACCAGGCAGCGAGCTTCCTCGGCATTGAGAGCTCTTTTGCAGCGCATAGCTTTGGTCGCTGCTGTGATGATGTCGCTGATGAGTCGCGCTGTATACAATTTGATCTGGCCTCAGCTGGAGTGGCACGTACACGAAATGGCCTTGTCAGATTCGTACAGACAATGGGTATCCTCCACCCGAGGATTTTCTTAGAGCTGACCATCTTCAGAGCTTCCTCCAGAGATTTCACTGCTTCTGCAAGCCTGATCCAATTGAGCCTCAACAATGCCGCGCGAGCAGCCAGAACAGCTTCTCCGACGCCCAGCGCAGCCTTCTTTGTGAGCCCTGCTCGTATACACGCTTGTGTTGGTGGCCGTGGCTTGGCCTCTTCATAATTATGAGCTACGAAGTCTGCATTGCTGCCTTCATCTTTGGCGACATTCATCAAAGACTCTTCAGATGAGGAATCGCTTGAATCAGAGACGTCGCCGTAAGCGGACAGCGCCATCTTTCTCGCTGGCCGGCCATCTCGCCGGCGAGGTGCATTCGTCGAGGGCGGGGCAACAGATGGGTGGCTCTGTACGCGATGACGCCCCACTGGCCCTCGCTGAGCTGGCATGCAGCGGTCGTCGCGAAGAAACAATGCGCGATTGCCTTCGCGCCCGACGAAAGCCACAAGTTTGCCACTTTGGCCGCACAGCTTGGAAGACTACCAAAAGGGACGGTACGTGGCAGCATGGCAGCTAGACATCACACGAGTCGCACACCATGACGATGAACAAGCCGTCGCAGCTCCAGCGCTTCCTCCATGGCGGGAAATGGCAAAGTGCGTGACGATCAATATAGTTTGTGGCAGGGACCTCGCAGAAAGACAGACGCTGACCTTTGGCATTCACAGACTTTGCGAGCGGTATCGCGAGTAAGTCTGAGATCTAAAGACTGAAAGCCTTCTGGCCTCAACTTCTTCAGACTTGCTGGCTTTCCTGTCGAAAGAGACCGAGCTTGCAGGCGTGGAGCCGCCACGCTGATGCTATCTATCACTCTCCGCAGCGGGCGCGGCATACGTCTGCCTCTCTGGAATCCATTGGCATCCGGACTGGCTGACCATCATCGAGCAAGTCGACTTCATAGGCCTGTCCTAACCATCAACTGACAGTGTCTTGCGCAGGACAATTCTCTTCCTTCTCAATTGCTCTATCTTCACCGTCAATTTCGTCCTGATCTTTGTTTCCGCATACTGTGAGTTTCAACTGCGCGTCATAAAGCTTCATGTGCAGACACTCAATGCCCACTTCGACCGCAGTAAAGAAGACGAATCTTCTGAACCACTTTGCGGACCCTTCGACCGCTCTAGTTGTTCCGCTGGTGACGATAGACTTCGCAACAATATGTATCGGCATCTATCTCTACGCGCACAAGCTTGGCAGTTTTGATCCGTACCTATATCCGATGTCCTACATTGGGGTATTTTGGGCATACGTAGCTTTCGCATTTCTGACCAGCGTTCCGGTCACGGTCGGGTGGTTCGGCTCGGTCGGCAAGGCGCACGAGCTGAGCAGCTTCAGTCTGACTGGATGCTTTCTGGTCTTCCCTCTGGTAGGATATTGCGTTCTGTTTCGGGCTTCTCTGTTCCACGGACTGACAGCCTACCGCAGATGCTCATTGGCACAATGGCCCTGAACGCTCTGAGCAGAATCCCGCCAGAACACCCCCAGACGCTCGCGATCCTCGTATTGGGCTACATCATGCAAGGTCTCGGCTTTGGCATCGCAACATGCTTCATCATAGTCTCCCAGTACCGCGCGATCCGGTACGGCTACCACCGAGGCGCAAGCGCAGCCACTGGATTCATCGCGTGTGGCCCGCCAGGGTACACGGCTTTGGCTCTGCTCAGGCTCGGGCAGTACAGCAGACCTGTGTGAGTCGAGGTGGAAATTGATTCCCATGCACGACTAAGTCGATTTGCTTATAGGCTCGCTTATCACACTCCGCTTCCGAGCATTGCCGGCGACATCCTGTATTATGGCGTTCTGCCAGCTGTGTTCTTCCTTCTTGGCATTGCTTTCTACTTTTGGCTCTTCAACCTGATACCGTGGGCGTGAGTGCTTTCAGGTAGAAACCCTGGAGGATATGCTGTCTCATAGCGATTTTATCCGAATATTCACCCTGCGTCTTCACTAGTGTCGACTGGAAAGGTCATCTCGCTCGTAAGCTTTTACTGCAACTCGCGCATGTTCGGCAATCCCTGACATTCACTCCTTTACAGTCAATCCCGCTGGCTGTTGGCCAATGACCTTTCCGACGTGTAAGTCGAGACAATGAGCCATGTCAGGCACATATCGGCAATGCGTAGCTGATTCTGCTGCAATTTCGACTATACAGCTGGCCTTATACTCACGCTCACAGCCCTTGGCGAGCTCTTCGATGCTACTGCGTACGCCATAACTCCATAAACAGAATGTGCAAGTGTATCATTGACTGCGTTTGATAATCAACACAGTTTCTACGTTCTACAAGCTATTCTGGCGGGACTAATTGTGACACTCTACGTCATCATTTTCTCCTGCTGGCTCTTCCGCCTCTTCCGACCAGCCAACAAGGACATTAGAGACGTCCGTCACGAAGCCTGGAACAAAGAACAGCTCTCTTTCTGGAGCAGCTGGAGGGAAGCGGAACTTGCCGAGAGGCGATATAGAGAGAAGGCTTCTCGGAGTTCTGTCAATGTCAACGAGGAGGAGCGGAGTGCATAGGGTTGAACGTGAAGTTCTAGTGAGGGTGGGTAGTCGCAAAGCCGGTGGCTTGGGTAGCTTGGCAATTAGTGAACGTGCATGTAAATGTAGATGTAAGTGTGAACGTGTTGTATTATAAGACTGGGGTGCCTCGTCCTTGCCACTGCGTCGCGTCCAGCTTGTCTTCGCGACATCTTCGCTCTATGATGTCACACAAGGACGGACATCAACGCTCCTGAGCCTCGAACAGTACATGAGGGGCTGGCCAGACTGCCGCTCCGTGTCAGGATGTCGTTCGCGTACGCAGCTGCTTCCAAAGGTGAGCGAGTGCAGAGCATCCTGCCATGTACGCCGCGCACAAGGCCTGCACTGACAGCTACTAACGTTATACCAGGTCTGTTGATATGGACAGGACTATCGTCCTTTGTAGTCAGGTGAGCCACTGGCTGGTCAGGTCGCGCATCATGGTGCAGCAGCTTATGCACCCCGCTCGCCGCGCCACGTCAATGCAGCACCTTTGGCATGAAGCATTACTGCCATTTGCAGCTCGTTCCGCATATAACACGGTGAGCTCCACAATACTGCTCCAACAGGAGCCAACGCTTTTCAGCAACGCCGAGCTGAACGATCCTGTATTGACTGCAGTGATCACCAGGTGCGCATGGCGCGGCGATGGCACAGGACCAACACCGAGCTGACCCGGCTTTTGACAATCTAGCTATGGCGACTAGTGAGCCGTAATCTGGCTTTCACCTCGTCCATCGATCTATTCGTCGCCATCCTGGTGCTCTATAATACAGCACCGACGCTCGAGCGGCGATACGGCACGTCCAAGTTTGTCTCTTTCGCATTGGTGTCCTCCATCTTTGGCACTGCTCTGGAGGTCGCATCACTCGTGCTGCTGCGCAGGTTTGGGCTTGAGAACCTGCCAGCTGGACCGTACACGCTGGTCTTTGCCATCCTGTACAACTTCAGCCGGAGCGTTCCTTCTTCGTTCACATACAAGATCTTCGGACTCTCGTTCACTTCCAAATCACTGCTCTACCTGCTGGCGACGCAGCTGATCTTTGCGAAGCCACCTAACTCGACCGTGTCAGCCGTCTGTGGCCTGATCGCTGGCGCGCTCTACCGAAGCAACGTGTTTGGAAGCCGAACATGGCGGATACCCCGAATACTGCAAAGGCTGGGCGAAGACTACCTCTCACCAGTGTTTGGAACCACACGCATGCCAAGACGCTCGACGCGTACAAGTCTCGACGACATGGATGACTCGAGCTTCCGGGACAGGCCATCAAGTGCTGTGCCGCCTCGTGCCGGTGTTGCAGCCCGTCAAGGCGCTATTGCAGAAGTCATGCAGACCTTGTGCGGAACAATTAATTGCGCTCCTGCAAGGACTTGGCTGACACGATCCTGCCCAGCGCCTCCACACGGTCGGGCGCAGAACCTCCTGCCGAGGCAGTGGCACAATTGCAAGCCATGTTTCCGTCTGCAACACCCGCGCAGATCCGGTCTGCTCTGCAACGCGGAGAGAACGATGTTAATCGAAGTGTAGAATACCTGCTCTAAGGGGGAAAAGATCGAAGCAATAAAGACAGGACTTTCAGCAACTAAATCTAGCAGAATCCACCGGCTTTGAGTTCACTCTCGCATGGCTGATTAAGTTTCTGCGATTTACGCGCAGAGCGCATTTGCTACATGATGATGCTACAAGACAACACTTGTACTAAATGCAGATAATCCGAGAGAGCAGGCGGTGCATGCTTTTGCTGCTAGACCGAAAAGATTATGTACAGAGGGGATGACTGCAATGATCGTACACTCGCCCAATAGTCATCGGACAGAGCTGGGTCTATAGGAAGTAATGTAGCGTCGTAGCTTTGGCCGGCATACTCCGCGCTTCTTGCGGTGCGGCTTCGAAGACCTTGTATTCCTGCTCGAGATGTTCATCAAGCTGCAATATTGATGCGACGTTCCCGCAGCTGAAATACGTCGATGTCCAGACCAGATCAGCGATATGCTCGGAACGCTCCGAGACATGTCTCTGCTTACCGATAGCAATAATTTGGTGCTGACCAGACTGTCACCAGTGCCCCATCATGCACGATCTTGTAGCCTTCCATGACAAGCTGATGCGCCCGTGCTATCAAATCCAGATCATTGTTATGGACGAATTTTTGCGTAACGTCGCCTCCGAAAAGAAAGCCTGCTCCGCGGGGTGATAGTCCCCAGCCGGTGATGTCGTCTGGATCTGACCATAACAGGTCGCACATTGCTCCGTCGTGAGGGACTTCTTGTTTCCGGTCTATTAAGCGTATCTGTAAGAGCAGTGTCAGAATTTCCGGTAGCGCCTCCCAAGATGAAAAGACCCAGCTTACTTGGTCTAATGAATGCACATTCGGACTGTGAGCAAGTTGGAAGCTTAGCTTGCTGACCTCCACTCTTCCAGCACACGACGCTGTTTTCGGGCTCACCTCAGTCCGCCGTGAACGCAGAATACCCTCCCATCGACCAGCGCTCCTAATGCTAGATAATCGAATACATCGCAGCAATGCCGCCACACGCTGGCGCTGCCATATTTCCGCTGGCACTCTTCGTAGAAGCCATAGACCTGTGTGATCTGCCGAGATTCATGGTTCCCTCGTATGAGCGTTATCCGGTCTGGATAGCGAACTTTGAGCGCGAGAAGCAGTAGAAAGGTCTCAACGCTGTAGAAGCCTCGGTCAACGAAATCGCCTGACGGGCACAAAGTTGATGGCACGCATGGTCAGCGGTACTCTTCAGCAAAACCGGCATTGATCTACGCATTCACACACCCATGAAAAGATAGTTGGTATCTGGACATGGCCCGCCGACCTTGAAGAGCTCCATGAGGTCGTGAAACTGGTGCATGCAGCATGGACGTCAGCGGCCAGAGTTTCGGGCCACGCGACAGCAGAGGCAGCAGGCTCACCTGTCCATGGATGTCACCGCATATCTGCAGCAGAATTACAAAGCGACAGTGTCATCAGCTTCTCTGGCTCATTGTGCCTTGCTGCCTGACAATTGTCTCCAGCAAAATACGCCACGGAGCACGCAGGCCTGCAGGAGACGAGCGAACCACGCACTGTCACGGGCGAGTCGACCCATTGTATGTTGGCCTCCTCGATGAGGATCTCGCGCGCCTTGAGGCAGAGCTCCTTGACCTGGGGCTCGGAAATGTGCTCGCACCGCCGGAGCTGCTCGATCTGCCTGTGGAGGGTGAAGCAGCAGGTCAGACAGCCCGAACGGCACACGGGACAGCACCACGCACCTGTCGAGGTCGCTCGACATCCATGCAGCCCTCGCGCGTGCAGCCTGGCCTCGTTGTGACTTCCCAGCTGTATGTTGTGGCGAAAGGCGAAGGATCAAGCAAAATCTCGAGACGGTCTTCACGGCTTGACTCTGCTTCAATCGGACGGGAGTGGCATGTCGGCAGCTGCTTGCTGCACAGTGAGGATCCCATGGATATGGACTAGCTCGGTCGTTTGGCGCCCTCTCCCTCCTTCAGGCAATGGACCTGGCTGAGCAGGTCCACGAATTCCAAGCACTGATGGAAACTACCGTCTCAGAGCATCTTGTCACCAATCAAAGCGGTCTCATTACTACAAAACGGTGAGCATTCTTTCCTTGATTTTTCCCTCCTCCCTTCTCTCCACCTTTCCTCCAACAATCCTCGTCCAAACGATGAAAAAATTGAATAATATAGATGACGAGTCGTAAGGCTTCTCTGTACAAGGCTGTTGGCGCAGCTGGAGGGCCGACTGTCGAAAACACTCTTTGCTACCTTACTTCCTGATGCATCAACGTCTCCCATCCCACCACTTCCGCCGCTTGCGGCATTCATAGAACATGTTCACTGACTGTTGAATAGTCTGTCCTCCAGAATACGCCAACGCCAAAGCCGGTCATTCCAGCACACGAGTATGATTAAAGGTGGTATCCTTGGAGTCGCTCTGCGATTGCTAAACGGATCCTTTCTTCTGTTTCGTCCCCTCGATCCTGCTCGTGGACTCGACCGGGGGCCATCCGTTCTGATGAAACCTACATTCACGTCACAACGACCTTGCGCACATGTGAGAGGCATACGAGCGCACAACTGCAATCAGACAAGAAGGACCCTTGGATCTGCTTGTTGCCTTCAGATTGCAAACGGTACTCGCTGAACCTTGATCCCTGCCACGGTCGTGTATGCTTGCTGCACTGACCTTTGCTGAGCACTCGCGCTTGCGAGAGCTCCGAACACTGCAGCGCCCCTTCCTCGAGCGGACATTATCCAGCAGCGTGGCCTGTATGGTCATGTATCGCCCCTCTTCCGCTGTCGTCGATCTCCAGCAGAGTTGGGTTGCCCTTCAATCGAATTGCTCTCACTCATTCAAAAATCTGTGCTTCGTCTTCAGCGGCTGTCCTTTTGGCCTCAAAACTATGACCACGAACTTCATGAAGACCGTGCGCTCGTTGCCTGGCGGCTATTTTGCAGATCAGGTATACCGAAGCTCTGCCTACGTGCCCGTAGCCACAGCACCACTCATGAGGCTCACCGGCAAGCGGATCATCGCGGCAAATGGCTACTACTACTATTACATCCCTCCTGGCACGTTTTCCGCATATCAGGCTCACCCTCTGTATCGCGTGTCATCCGACAAATGCACAGTCGAGGCCCTGGCAGTGAACATGCAAAATGCCGCATTCCTGCGTTCACCAAGCTCGACCTTTGTCGAGAGTACCTATGTGGTTCATGCGAAGGGGCCTGATGTTATACCAGAGCACAAGCGACCTAAGGTCTATGGGGGTATGTCGCGGCTGCAAGAGCTCACAAATTATCAGCACACAGTCGATAGAAAGCGGTATCAGCTGGTGGCCTCACGAACAAAGAGAGAAACATTTCGATTGCACCACATCAACAACAGAATCAATGCGACTCTGCTTACGCTCCAAGGTGTTACCAAACAACCCGACTTGACCAGAACCGATGGACAGCAGCATTTGGGCTCATGGTACGTACTGTGGGATTGGGACTGTGCATACCTTCGCCACAAGTTCAACCAGTAGTCAACAACCTCCCGTCTCTCTGTCTGCTGCTGGTCGGACGAGCACGGCAGTGCGACCGGGCAAAATTCACTTGCGTCGTAGCGCGCACTGTGTTGCGCTCATCTCGTGAGCCTATGCTGCTCCAAACACTATAGCTACAAGAATGGAGTTACACCATACTTTGTACAATTACTGCCTCCTGTCTGTCCGCTTGTCTCCTTGTTTGCGAAATTGCGATGTCTAGAGCGCTCCGGTGAACGAAATCTCATGTGCTCGCGAATACTGCCTCCCGCTCAGAATTGACAATGGTATATCTACACGAGCAACCATCAAACATATCAGTATCTCCCTTCTTCAGGCAAGATGCACACTGTACTTACATTGACTTTGCTGTCCATAGCGCCTACTCCCAAGACCATCTCGTGCGGGTGGAACGACATAGAGAGAACCGGATGCACGCTGCCGTCGCGGAAAGACGGTCTAGCAGATGAGGTATTGCGGTATCGAGAGATGGGCTCGTCGCTTAGGGTATTCCAGACTTTGACGATGCCGTTTTCGGAGCCACTGCGTGAGGTGACGGCTACTCAGCATATCATTACATAGAACAGCGCGAACGGGGCGTACGTAGCGAAGACAGGGGCATGCTCATGCACCGAGATCTGTGTTAGGCCACCTTGATGCGCTTGTACGATGCGAACGGGATCGTCTGACCGAATGTCCCAAAGGCAGACCTCTCCGGTAAGGCTGAAGAGCATCATTAGCGACCTTCTTTACAGGGTCATGCAAGAAGCAAATCAGCGGCTTACCCTCCGGACAACAGCTCCCTATTGCCACCCCGCTGCATGTGGACCTTTTTGACCCAAGAGCGATGGTAACCTTTCCAGGCCTTGACCATCGTTTCACGAGGCGCCAATCTCGTGTCATAGACGCGGACAGCTCCGTCGCCAAAGCCTGCAACCGCAATGTCGCCAGCTACCTGGTCGGAGCTAATCGACGTCACGCAAGAATTGGACCGCGTTGCGATATCCTGCGAACGCCAAGGCTGAGTAAACAATATCTTCTCAGACAAGGAGTGCGGCTCTTACTCTCGTGCAGACTTCGGTAGTCGCGTCCCAGATCTTGATGTCTTTGGCATTACCGCCTGCAAATAGCCTGCCTCTTCCTTGCTGCCAGTCGAACACGAGTCCCGACTCCTCATGCGTGCTGGGGACAAGCTGAGTAATGGCTCGCCAAGCAGTGACCAATGATGGCTTGGGCTGTTCGTAATTGCGGTACACTCGAATGCAACCGTCGGCTACCAGTAGATCAAGTCAGCAAATGAGTGCGAAGGAACGCTGGCTTGGGTCCTCACCTGTGCCAGTCATGAGCATGGCAGCATCATCATCATTGATGAAACGTATGCCCGTTACTCGAACGCGCGGGTCAAAGCGGTCGTCGCGAGGCGTACTGTTGTAGAAGCGGTTTAAGGAGCGACCGAGTTGCCAGTCGTACAACCTAGGGAAAGGACATGTTAGCAAGATTCAGCGGTATTCGCCAAATTGTAACGTACCTGAGCATGCCGTTCGGGTCCGCAGTCATCATGTACGACTCAAATTGATGGAAGCAAAGCTGCTCTGGTATTGTGACGTTGTCGAACTCAGCTTCAAGTTGATCCCATCGATTCCGCCCAGCGGCTTCTTTCAGCGGCTGGGTGGCCAAAAGGACCTTCTCGTTGCGTTCTCGTCGCCAGTGTCTTTCATTGTACTCGAGACTTCCTGGCTCGTCAGACTCTTTCTCCTTCATTTGCGGATTGATAAAATACTCCGTACTCCAGTCGAAAAACTCAGAACGCAGTGGCATTTCCCGATTGTTTGGCTTGCCTTGGTCATCGCTGGCTGTAGCGCTGGGCACATATGAAGGCCAAGCCGGTGGTGCATGTGCAGGATTTGCTGCGAGCTCGACAGGTTGAGCCACTCGAGCAGGGCGGACTACTACAGGAGCTGGCGTAGAGCGAAGTCGCTTGAGCCTCTCTCGGTCATTCCTGAAAAGGGCTTCCTTGGCATCTTCTACGTAAATCCTAGGCGATTCGGGGTGATTGATGCTACTTCGCACAGAGGCGCTGCCAGTACCAGACTTGGCGTTGTTCTTCGTTGCCGCTTGCAACAAAGAGTCGGCAGAGCCGGTGCGTCGCAAAGCACGCTGAACTTGAGATGCATCGCCGAAGTTTGCAACGGACTTCGATGAGGGCAGAACAGGCGAGCCACGACTATCTGATACGGTAGGCGATGAAGATGTCGCTGCCTGCGGGTAACGCGAGACGTGCGGGTCCGATAGGCCCAGTTTGGCGATAGCTTTCAGCGCAGTGCCAAGCGGGTAGCGGGGTTTGTCTGATCCACCAGATACACTCAGCTCATTCGTTGATGAGCGCGAGTGCTGCTGCGCATGCCGTCCGCTTCTTTCGCCCTCCATGTCTGAACCGTCACTGTCAGGCGAATCCGAGACTGCGCCAGGTAAGTCAGAGTCCATAAGAAGCTCGTGGATGTAGTCGAGCACCAGAGCGGCACGCTCAGAGACGTCTGGGAATGGATCGGCCGCCAGATCGAGCAGCACTCTGTACATGCTCGTAAACATGATGGCTTTGAAGCCAGGGGAGTACGTAGACGTATTTGCCTTGTTTGGGTCCATGAAGCGGACGCTCTGTTCCATGATATTCATGCGTTCTTCGAAGACTTCAGCAGGATTGCGCTGTATGCCATCTGTTCGCTCCGTCGCGTGCTCGTATGCAGCCACGACGAAGCTGCCGCGATGATTGAAGACGAGCGCAGATAACAGAATGACGAGCTCCTTCCGCACGAGTGGTGAACCGTCGCCCTGGCACTTCAGCGTGGCCATCGCCACGCCCAGCTCCTCGTCCGCCTGCCACTGCTCTGATAAACCCGTCCGATCTGGAGCACTACCGCTGAGCGGCCTTCCGACTTGGCTTCTGTTTGCAGCCAGGTCTGCCGCTGTCGTGCCAATGAACACGCCAAGTGCGAACAGTATCGCAGCCCGGACTTCTGGAACAGGATCTGCGTGAATCTGTGTGGTCAGGTCGGAGTGCGCTTTCATCTTGACACCCAGGCCTTTTGCTTCGTCGAAGTCATCCCATAATACGCCAATACACAATGCCGACCACTGCCGCAGTAGCGGGTCTTCATCGTTGAGATGAAACAAGCAGGACTCAAAGACGTTCGACCGAGAAGCGGCAGGCACGCTGGTGAGTGCAAGGTTCTGTCCGAATGGATAGTCTCGCATGAAGATTGAAATATTGAAGGCGCACATGGCTCGATGCTCTGAGACATTGGGAATGACAAGCATCTGCTGATGCGGATCCAGCACGCCAGCGAAGTAGTGAAATGGCAGCTCTGGACGTCCGCCGTTGCGAGAGTTGGGCAGGCCGGCTGCTTTGGCCAAGTCTTCTTGACAAAGACGATAAATGCCCAGTATGCGAGCCCAGATATAGATGAGGACTGGTCGGAGCTCGGGTCCGGGAGCTTGCAGCAATTTGAGGACATAAGGGAAGATGCCAATCGCAAGGCCCATCTCCACGGCCCATGGGCCAAGATCCAGGAATTTGCATAGAAGCATGAGAGCACGCAACCGGTGATGCTGCGACAAGAGAACTTGTAGAAGGACCGGCAGGTGCTCTGGCGCTTCTGCCATTGTTCGCAGCGTCTTGTGTATCCGCTTCAGGTTGCCGACGACGATTGGCACTTGGCCTTTCGGCCGCTCCACAACTTCTCCGGCGAGACCATTGGCAGCAGGGTTGCCTCCTTTGCCACGGCCTTGCGCCCTCGTTCTGTCATGGGTCCCTGAATCGCCGTTCGCGAAAGCTCTGCGCGGGCTCTGGAGGGCATCGAGCTTGGCGAAGCTGCCCGGCAAGGTGCGCCTATGCCCTCTCGCAAGGATTTTGCCATTGTCTGAGTACGTCTGTGCAGCATCGACCGTCCGCGCGGTGCCTTGATCAATCCAGACTGAGAATGCCGATAGGTGATCTGCGAAGAAGTAGGAGTGGGAAAAAGCCACTGGCGGTGGGGGAGGTTCGCCATTTCTCTCGGCTGCTCGTTTCCTGTCTTCATAGGCTAGCAAGTTTGGCATTTGAGCAAGACAGCGGTCGATGGCGAGATCCCAGCTGTCCCACAGCGGATGATTTGCGCAGCTCGGTATCGCAGGGACCGAGATCGGCGAGCAATTGTATCGGCGCATAATCCGTTCGGCTAGCAGAAAGCCGCGGAAGAGAGCAGCAATGACGAGATCGTGTCTGAAGAGTCGCTGGAAGAGATGTCGAGGTACGACATTCCACGCTATCGTGTCCGTGACAGAGGTGAAGATCCACATGAGCTCGCCTAGGGGAGTCTTGCGGTCAGTCGTCCGCCCAGGCACCTTCATGCCTGTGTTGAGGTCCATATCTGCGCGTAACGGGTTGTGGAGGATGAAGAAGCGGAGTGACATTTCGATGGGTGAGGTGATGCAGGATGTAAAAAGATCGGCTGGCAGGTCTGGGTTCATTGGCAAAGTCTCGTGCGCCTGACACGCTGCGAGCTGGATGATGTCTTGTATAGTAGAGACAGAGGTGCCGGTAGGATTTGTGCCGGCAGTCGTCGAGTCTGGGGTATTTGTGCCGCCGACATTGCCTTGTTGCTGCTGGTTTGCAGGAGGCGCAGTCGTGGCTGACGGAGCTGGAAACTTGCCTTCTGGCAGGTTCTGAAGCTCTTGGATCTTTGCGACAACGTGGCCGGCATTTGAGCAGTCCCAGATGTAGACAGAGGGTCCACTGAGATAGCCGACTACGTCTGCCACTGCGACGGGGATGTATTGCGTGTATTGCCGGTTGAATACCCAAATCTCGCCAGAGGAAGTGGGTCTCGGAACGCCGTGCCCGTTGTAGTGAAAGAGTGCACGTTCTGAGCGTGCTTTTCTGCGCAGCGTGACGCACAGCCGGCGCAAGTCTTCGTGTGCGGGGTCCATGTAGACGCTGAATTTGGCTTTCGAAGACACTGCGAGCTGCTCAAATTGCTTTTCGATATTCTTGCCGATTTGCTCCATCGCACGGTCTTTGCCAATCGCAGCTGTGTCGACCCAGGTCTCTAAACGCGCGCATGGAACGGTCTTGATGACATCTGGGGGGTCGAAACCTATGCGCAAGCAGATGACGAGCGCGCCTGCGACGGTCTTGACCTTGTCCTTGGTCCGCCAATCCGGGGGACTGATGTAGGGAGGTGGTTTTGCGCGTCCAACTGTGGTGTGTCGGGTCTGTATGGTCATTATTAGTATGAAGTCGTGCGAAGAAGTGCTGGCCATCCTACATACATCAGTGTAGTAGAGAAAGTAGCGGCTCTCTAGCTCGCGCAGGGTTTCCTCGCTCGAGTCGAAGCCATGGCGCGCGAGCTCGGACGCAGGCTTGGCGGGTTGTTCTTCCTGCTGGCGTGTTCGCTCGCTGCCGTCGCTCGCGTCTGCGCGGTCCTCCTGCTCGTGCTCGCCATGGTCATGATGGTGATCGCCATTCCCATTCGGCAGGCCAGTCAGAGGCGCAGAGACCGACGTCGTGGGAGCATGCGCACCTCGTGGGCCTCCTCCCTGCACGAGCAGCTGCTCGCCTGGGTTACTGCCGCTGCCGTTGACGTGGGCGAGGCTGAGATGGTGGCTTCTCCGCGAGGGTGCAGCTGTGGGCGCCGCACTGCGCGGAGACAGAGCCATCCTCGCTGGCTGGCTGGCTGGCTGGCTCGCTCGCTCGCTCGTGTGTTGTGCGAGTCAGTGCGCCCTCTGCGACGCGGCCATTGCCATTGGAGACGGTGTTGCGCGAGACAGTCGAGAGCAGAGATTCAAGCGAGTGTCGGACAGCTCGACCTCGCCTTGAGCTGGTCGATTGCCTTTTGAGACGGCGACGACACGACGAAAGCGACGACATGCAGAGAGCACGGCTGCAGGCATAAGAGGGACTATAACAGGCTGCTCAAGGTATTTGAAGATCCGCTGTGCTGGTTCAGCTTGAGTGGTATAGCCATGTAGGCCATCACAGACGCGACTGAACAACACATATGAACCGGCACTGAGAGACATACACGCACACAGGCCACTGCCAGACGAGGCAAAGGCCAAGTCTGCACGCGATCTCATCGCTCGCTTCCAGTCCAACATCAACACCAATTCAGAGGCACCTCTGAAACCGCGCCATAGCTTTGGGAGCAACGAGCGGTACATTGGGAGCAGCAGCAACAGCGGCGACGGGGATGCGAATAACAACAGCACTAGCAGACGAAGCATATCCAGTCGATTCAACTCGCCGAGACCGTCGCTTGACGCGCCCTGGGGCGGTCCTCCCGGTGCTGCTGCTGCCTCTCAACCGCTCGTGCCTTCTGCTTCGACCTCGTCCATCGCAAGCAGTAGCAGCGTCAATGGGGACAAAAGTGGACACGCAGATAGCCAAAATACTACGCCAGACGTCTCTGGACTGTCAAATTCAGACAGCAAGGACGCGCAGCCAGCCAGCAATGTGACGTCTCAAAGGGCCCAAGCCGCCACAGACGCAGCAACTGAAGCAGAGGGAGCAAGCGAGGCAGCTCAGATAGAAGAGCAGGAGCATGGAGCTGCACAGACCGAAGCACAAGAAGCAGGTGGTGCAATCACCCTGCTAAAGCCCGACCTTGCCCCAACGCGAGATCCGTCAGTCCTGCAGCGAGCTCACGACGCGTCCAACAATGGCAAAGATGGTGGCAACACGTCAAGCGGCAGTGTCGAAGACGGCGCCATCGAGTCTGGTGAATTAAATGTTGTGGATGAAGACTTGTCAAAGATGGAATTGGCAACTGACAAAGGCATCTCGCTCGCCAAAAGCCGGCAAAGAACCAAGCCAGCGCCTACACCGCTAATCCCGCACGTGCCGTTAAAAGCAAGTAATTCCAAAGAGCATTCACCAACGACCCCAAAGAAGGCTTCTACAGACACCAGCAAAGCCTCTCCCAGTCTCAAAGGCACCGTTTCCGCGTCCAAAGCAAGCACAGCTGCAGTCGCCTCCGCCAGCAAGTCTGCCCTTTCAAAGTCACGTGCCTCCTCTGCTGCTCCAGGACCAGCAGCTACCACGCCCTCTAGAGCGCAACGCTCGCCCTCTGTATCGCGCACGACGCGCTCGCCAGCTGCTGCGCCGACTCCGTCAGCTAGCTCTGCATCTAAAGCAAAGCCTCCTCTCGCCGAGTCTGCATATGCGACTTCACCACCTGCATCGCGAGCTCGGACTGGCACTCCCTCGCGCGCTGCAAGGATTCCCGGTGCAGGTGCAAGTACAGGAAGGCCCAGCTCTGTCATGTCCAGCGGGTCGCAGGCTAGTACCGCGGCGCGTCGCACACCTATGGGCAGTGCTAGCGGAAGCGCTATAAAAGCGGCTGGCAGCTCAGGCATTCGTAATGTCGATTCGCCGGAGCTGGCGAAGCGCAGAGCAGCCACGCCGAGCGCAAGTACTACCAAGTCGCCTCCGCGATCACTGTCTCGGAGCCAGAAGCTCGTCGTATCGTCAAACGCAGTTGGAAGCAGTCCCGCAAAGAGTCCGCTCAGAGCGTCGACGAGCACCTCGCCTGCTTCTACTCCGCCCTCAGCTTCGTTGGCGCGCCTGATGCGCCCGACTGTCTCGTCTCAAGCGCACGCGAGGACGACGAACAGAGATCTGGCCGCAGCAGCACCCAAGTCGCCTGCTGCGCCAAAGACGGCAAAAGTTGGCAGTACGGCTAGAGTCGTTAGCATGGGCAAATCAGCAGCAGCTTCTTCGAATGGAACGGGAGGGAAGGGAAAAGGTCCGGCTGTTGACACCAAGAAGGTGCAGGCCTTTTCGCATACACCCAAAGAAGAGAGCCTGTCACACTCGGTCACTTCATCCGCTAGTCTGCCAGAGGAAGACGCCATTCCGGAGATCCCCTCAGACACCGCGGCAGTCGACGTGGGCGAGATAGAAGCTACAGAAGCAAACGATCGCCGTCGTGAACAAAGCGAGGGAGACTTTCAAGGTCATTCATCAGATCTCGAAGCGCTTGCACCTTCGCTGTCGCAAACTTCGAGTACAGCGACAGGCACCAGCCTCGAAGAGCATGCTCTGCCTGGGCAAGGCGTTTCTTCAGATTCTCAAACCGACGTAGTTACAGAAAAGGTCTTTACTGGCTTTGGTCCGAATCGACCTTATGGCAAGATTGGCTTGCCGACTGAGTTGGCTAGCGAGGAAGAAGCAACGCAGCGGCCAGACGACGAGGAGCACAGGATCTTGCCATCTCACCTGAAGATCAAGGAGCCACACGACCTTGCAGAACTTTCCGGAGATTCTTTCACAAAGTCCGACAGCGGCTTGCCTGCTGAGCCTTCGAATGGATTGTCCCCACTTGCCGCTGAGCAGGACTTTGCAGACAAGTGGGGCACAAGGGGCGGTTCGCCGAGCTACCAGCCGCCGCTCAAGAGTCCAAGTGGGGCCTCGAGCAAGTCTGTAGAGACTCCAGCAGCGACACCGTCCAAATCAGAGCATGCCTCATCGAGCGCTACACCGACAGAGAGCGGCAAAAAGGTGCCTATTTGGATGAGAAAGGGCGGCGAGTGAATGGACATTGGCTGGTTGAGCTGGAAGTGGAAGATGTCCTTGTGGCTTGTACTTCGTGGCTTGCATCGAATGTTTCTGGAGACTGAGAAGTCGGCATTGTTGACGTAGTTTACGCGTTGTGGCCACCAAAGGCAATTTGAAGACGTCAAGCCTGACTGGCTGTTCGTGGCACAGCGCTGTGACATTGCCGTACGGATACAAGAAATGCGAGACTCACTCGCTCAGTGAAGCGGATGTCGACGAGTTGTCCGGTAGTAGGGTCGATCAACGCTGGGCGGCCTCAAATCTGCAATGCCCTCTTGAACAGCAACAGCCCACTTTGCTGTTGGTCGCATGTTTTCTACTGAGACGATAAGCAAGATATTATGGCTACACCTGTAGCTGCATCTCAGTGCCGGTAAAGGCCTACTCTGGTGAAAGTCCGCCCCAAGCCTAAGCAATGGACGCGCAAGGAAGAGGCGACCTGGCGC
The DNA here is from genome assembly GCA_003351005.1 of Cystobasidiaceae sp. HBUAS51001. Taxonomy (NCBI): domain Eukaryota; kingdom Fungi; phylum Basidiomycota; class Cystobasidiomycetes; order Cystobasidiales; family Cystobasidiaceae; species Cystobasidiaceae sp. HBUAS51001. The sequence continues at coordinate 797,805 of KZ857210.1, read as the reverse complement.
CTGGGATGGCCCGTCAGCGGGTCTACGGCTGTGAGTGGTGCCTTATATGACCGTTGAAGTGCAGAAAGTAGCCATCTCGTAGCGCCCAGCTGCTCTGCGGGGTACACCTGCTGGCTGCTGGGCATCTGGACCGCGGCGACACTGATCCACTTGGTCCGTTCTCTCTATTCCTTCTCCCTCTCACTTGTCACACACATCTCGCACATCCCACTCTGCAGTCATCACGAAGGTCTTTGGCGATTCGTCTGGACCGCCGACTCAGTTCACAGACTTCGCTTTTGACCCAAGCACCGGCAAGGGCCAGCTCACACTCTTTGGACGTGCTTTCGCATTCACTTCGCCCTCGAAATACGAACCCGAAGCCAAAGAAGGCTGTTTCCGCGCTGCGCTCTGCAGAGACATTCTCTCGAATGTAGCTGGCGCAGCGCCGCCTCACAGGCAGCTTGGTCCGAGCTTGAAGGCGGTCCTGAATCGATACAAAGATATGAGTACACTGCAATCTATGCCCGTCAGACCGGCCGCATTGGCAATGCCAAACGTAGCAGCCACGGCGGGCAATGCTTCTGCCTCTGGCTCTGCTTCGCCTCTGCAGACGACCCAGCAGCAGCGCCCGACCCAGTCTCCGGCGTCAAGGGTGGCTTCGCCTGCAGCAAGCGCGACCACCGCTGTTGCTGTTCCTGCAAAGAAGCCACCTCCTGGTCCTGCAAAGAAGCCAACTCCTGGTCCCAAAGCAGTGAATACAGCCACAGCAATGGCAGTAGCCTCATCTTCACCTCTGAGCAGAACACCATCTACTTCAAGCTCAAAGTCAGGACGCCCCCCTCTGACCGCCTCAAGCACACCTGCGCAGCCTCCCGCAGACGTACCTTCGGCGCCAGCTGCGCTGCGCTCAGTACCTTCAAACGTTCCTGTCCCCTTGGCCAGAAAGCCTGCTGTGTCTGCGGTCGACTCGGCTTCACAGTCGAAGTCTGCCGCAGTCGCTCATGCCACCGGTAATGGCATTGCGAAATCCCCGCTGGCCGGAGAGGGGGCAACGACCGTCCGCGCATCCTTGAAACCACAAATGAAAGCTCCATCAGCCTCTTTACCTCCGAAACTCCCTCTCAAACCATCCTCTGTGCAACAGCATGCTGCGGCTTCCGCACCCTCCAACGGTTTTACTGTGAAGGCTTTGCCCAATGGCACCAGTGCTAGAGCTTCGGCGGCCTCGCAGGCTAGCACGTCTTCAAAGTCTGCTGCAAATGATCCAGTGCATAGCGCCCCACGCGATGACGACGAAAGGCAGTCGGTGATCAGCACAGATTCATTTAATGAGGTCGAAGCGTGGCGACAGCTTGCCCAAAGCCTTCCACCCAAAACCGCCGTAGAACGAATTGAAGCATTCTGCAAACTCCACCTTGGCAATTGCAGAAAGCCTGAGATTTTCATGCCGTATTTGAAGTTTGATTTGGACGAAAAGGAATGTCAGCTGCATATAGCGAAGAGCACTTCCTATGTTATAGGGTACAAGCCTAGACCCGATGAACGCTGGCTCATCCAACATGGCAAGAGTTACATCGAAGAGCTGCTCGCTCGACGTGCTTTGGGGAATGGTGTCCTAGCCAAATTTGAGGCCAAGAAGATGCCGAAACACGCAATTCGCGCGGATTTCTTACAGGTTGTTACACGATATCAAGATGCTTCAACACTCTCGCCGGATGATCCGCCCAAGAAGCCTCCTACATTGCAAGCTAGTCCGAAGCACACGGCACTGTCCCCTCCTGTGGGCCGCGCCGAGAGCAGCTCTTCTATGTCAATGTCTCCGGAACCTCCGAGATCAGACGTTGCGCCGGCTGTTCCTTTCGCGAGCCGGTCAGCCAATGACTCCCACAGCGGTGGACTGTCGATGCGTTCCGATCCATCAATTCAATCTAGTTCATCGCAAGCCGGCGCGACATCAGCGCTGACACGGGGTTCTCCACCTCTGCTCAATCGTCTGGACACATCGATGAATGGACACGTGCGACCGTCCTACACTCCTTATGGAAGCAGCCGACCTTTGCAGCGTTCTCCCTCACCAGGATTGGCCGCACGTATCGCTGGTCCCGCTAGTCCACCTCTGCCGCAGTCTTCGTGTGGGCCTTTTGGCTCGGATCGTCCGCTTCAGCGTTCTCCTACAATCCCTCAAGAAGGCTCGCCTCCTCCGCTAGCAAGCACGTCTCGAGATCCTCGATTACAGCAGGCTGGGCTCCTTGACCGGATCAATAAGGCCAAAGCCGCCAGTGCGAATGCACTAATTGCGGCTGCTCCGCCCGCGCATGAAGAATGGCCTGGCTTGGGCGACTCGAGGTCCTCCAAGCCCAACTCGGCGCAGGACGTATCTCCTGCTGCTGCTCCTTCTGAAAAGACCGATGGGTCACAGTCGGAGCGTGAGAAGCGTCTTGCACGGGAACTTCAGCTTCGAAGGGCTATTGCTGCGAATGGCGGTCTGAAGAAGACTCGCTTGGAAGAGACGGTCCCAACTGCGTCCACGACTGAAGGACAAGTGCCGTCCCTGGCTTCAAGATTGGGGCAGGATGCTTCAAATGTAGATGCGACCCCTGCGCATCGTCCTCCTCAATCAATGGTTTCGAACTTGGCCGGTTTCTCACAACCGTCACCGGGCGCTGTGCCACCCCCTCCGCCTTCGGAAGCATCTCTACCGCCCCCACCACCGCCTGTGCAAGCTTCCTTACCCTCTACTGCTCCGCCAGCGCGTTCTCTCATACCGCCGCCTCCGCCGCCGCCATCAGAACCTGAGAATGCTGTGTCCATGCCTCGAGCCCCGGGTCTGAGCAAGGAAGCATCCTCGATGAAGGGCACGGATGCATCGCAAGCTAAGGAATCGCATGGTCGCGCTGTACAGCCATCAGGGCTCTCAAAGGTACCAACATCCACGAACGAGTGGGATCAAAGGCCGACGCTCTCAGCGGGATTTACCGCTACTGACCGGAGTGAGCCGCCGCCAGCTAACAAGCGTCGCAGAGATGATTCAACCGAGCCGAGGCCTGCAAACACGGATTGGTTGCCCGACTCTACCAACGAAGCGAAGAGGACGAGAAGGCGCAGTCCATCGCCTGCATTGAAGAGACCGCCCGATAGCGGTCGCAGCTATGCGAGCGAATCTAGCAGGATATCGCTTGCCAGCGAATCATCGCTTGCAGCTGCTAGAGTCGTAAGTGGGGGTGTACAGCGAGACCAGCTTGACTCTACAGAAGGCGGGATGACTATTGAACTGAGAACTTTATTACCTCCCGACCTCATCAGGCGGCGCGACCTTCCTCGCCGTACTCGGAGATGCAAGCCATGACAGGTGTACTGACCAAGCTAGCAGAGGGATCAATAAGCTATGACGATGCCTGCTCAGCGCTATATCACCTCGGTCTGCCTGCTGTGATGGACAGCGCTGCGTTTGATGCCTTGGACGCGATCTGGAAGAACTCGCCTGCGCGGATGCTGCAGGAAGCTGACCTGGGCGCAGACAGGTGCGTCCAAGTCGTGGTTAACCCAGTGTACGCTACTACTGACTTGGACTGCTTCTTACTTCCCTTTTATTCGGACAACGCCAATACCTTGCTGCTCCTGCGTGCTCTACGTGCGCTTTGATTTGTCTACTCACAGTGCGGAAGTAGTGCTCGTGCCCAAAAGCTGGGTGTCCGAAACGATGGACCTCTTGCGCAACCATACGAGTCCGGATCAAGCTCGAGAATGACCTGTAGCGACAGCCATAGAAGCCACTCGGCTCACCACCTCAAACGCCATTCCAATTGCCCTGTGTTGAAGAAGAACGTGGTTGGGAATAACCGAACGAAGCCAAAGTCGCCTGAGAAGCCTTTTTGGGCTTCATGAATAGAAGGCGGCTGGGAACACGATGTCGAGACATGGCTCGACTGGTTCGTTATGTACATGGACAACCTCGCAATACCCGCCGGCACGGCGGTCTCCTACGAAGCGAGGTTGCGATTCTTGAATCTCCGCCCCAGTCTCGCAAGGACTTTGGATGTCAACTGCATGAGATTGGCAATAGGCCAAGCTCACTTCAAAGCATCGCACGCACACTCGGCTTCTTTGTCATTCTCTGGTTTTCTGCTGCGCCTTCTGTCTGCTTTACGAGGGAAGCAAGCGGGGTGCCTTTTCGTTAGCTTTATACACCTGCAACATCACTTCGTTACTTGAACCCTTGAGAGACAGCTGCATGCCCCGGAGCTGTGTCATATTACACTCATATTGACCTTGCTGCATTCTCGTGCCTGCGCCGACACTCGGATCACGTGCCCGCCGACCGCGTCTGCGGCGTGTTGATGACTCTGGCTGTTGCCCACCTTGCGACTCGACCTCTTCTGCCATACCTGCAAGAGTCCACCATGAGCTCAAGTAGCACGCTTGGCATCGGCCATGGACGTCCAGCACACGGCAAAGGCCGGTCCAGTCACCCAAGAGTGGCCAGCGCCAGTCTGTACGACAGCTTCGACGCTGAGCAGATCAAGCAGTTCAAAGAGGCATTCGCGGTGCGTGTGTGCGCTTTCTCATGGTTACTAGTACTGACTTGGCGCCCTGCAGATGATTGACCAGGACTCGGACGGGCTGATTGACGCCGACGACCTGAGCAAGCTGTTGCAGCAGCTGGGTGCGTGAGGCTAGCAACAACTAGCCAGCGGCATTGCAGCTGATGCAGTCCACTTGTAAACCAGGCTACAATCCCACGCCGCAAGTCCTGGCCTCTTATTTCAATTCGATGCCCTCGCACGGTCAAGGCCACTCTGGCCGCACAGGCATCAACTTCACCTCGTTCTTGACCGCCTTCTCCGAGCACCTTCTCTCCATGGACCCAGAGGACGAGCTCAGCGAGGCGTTCGCTGCATTCGACGAGACGGACTCGGGCGTCGTCCCTGTTGCGCAGATGCGCGTCTTTCTCAGCAGTATGGGCGACCGAATGTCTGCAGACGAGGTCAGTGGCGACGCGACGGCCCGCTGCCAAATGTATGATGAAGCACCTCATGAAGCAAATGCTGATAGTGCCTTCTTCTGAATGCTGCAGATCGCACGCTTCCTTGCGCCGCCATTCACAGACAAGCACGGTAACTTCAACTACCGCCAGTTCCTCAAGTCTGTCCGTGTCACAGACCAAGAGCAACAAGAGAAGGCAAAGGCGGGTGGTACCGCATGACGGGCACATTCTCCGGTTTTGTCGTCGACGGTTGTCGAGGTTTATTGTCCCATTTGGCACGCTGTAGCACAACACAAGTCCAGGTCGTCGTTGTACAACACGCACGCAAGTCCTTTCGCAATAGGCCTGTCCACAGAGTCCAGAACTGCTTCAGTCGATGATGAGCTCGCTGACGCTGTGGACAGAAAGCTGTATCAGCTTTGTATCTGGCGGAGCATGCAGAGGTTGCTCACTGCCAGTCTTCGTAGCTGCCGTCTGGCAAGAACCGCCGCACGATTAGAGGGATCTTGTGCGCCGCCAACTCCTTCATTGCGATTTCCAGCGGGTCCGTCTCGCCTTCAATAGGCACTAGGACCGGTGCATTCATGCTGCAGCAGAACCGGTGCTTTCATAATCAGCTGCCATACCCTCCAGCTTGCCGCCTGTAAACCTAGAGGAGCGGTCATTTACCTGATCTGCAACGCTCTTGTCCCCAATATCCGCGCCCGCTCGTATTTCGTCATGTACGGCGTTGTCATTCGTTCTTCATTCTTCTGTCCACGCCCACCAGGCGGCGCCTCGCCCGAATGCACCACGCCATTTGGCTCTCCTGCCTGCTCGCCTTCTGGCCCAGCTTCACCATCATCCTCGCCTTCTGGCGCTGGCGATGCCGAGTCTCGATTCAAATAGCGCTCTTCGTCCTGCACACGATGAAAACCAGACGTAGAAGTCAGCTTCGGAACTCTTTGGGACGGCTGCTGTTGTTGCAACAGGCTGACAAGGTCGACTTGATCATCGTAGCTTTTGCACAGGAAAAGAATGGTCAGCTGTTGTCCAGGCCGGGCTACGGCATTGACAGCGAAGAGCAGCTTACTCGAAGCCACCTGGGCCGTCGTCCTCATTGTCAGACATGCTGCAGTGGACAACGCAGCTGCTCAGTCGCTACCTGAGCAGAAGCCGCACAGAGCATTGCAGTGTCGACAAGCGACGTGATCGAAGTCTGCGAAGAGTGACCGTAGCTAGAGGAGCTACTACCTCTCAGCTTCTGACAGCACACGCGCCCTACTGAAGATCAAAACAAGCTTTTACATCACTCCTGGCCAAGGCGAGAGCCATTCAGACTGCGAAGCTTCAGTGCGCCTGGTGGCGAAAAAAACGTGATGAAGTCGCTTTAGCTGCTAGCATGACACCGAAAGGCTATGTTACAGGGATGCAGACTGCTACACTGCTGTTCTGGTCACTTGAAGCCAGTTTCCGTCTCTCAAACTTACTCTTCGTCATACTCGGCCCAGCTCTTCTTGACGCGATATCCAAACAGATCCCTTGCAAGCAATCCCACAGCGTTCCAAGCCGACACAGTTTCCGTTTCCATCGTGCTGACCCAGCGCTCAAACGCATTGACATAGTACAGCTGACTCTTGGGATCAGGCTTGAAGCTTGCAAGCTTTTCGTGCTCGCCGAATGGTGGAGATTCAGGGTAAGATGGCCATGCTTTGCGGTATACCCACAGAACCTCGGTGGGCCCGAATGCTTCAATTAGCTCTTCGTCCGTCATTTCGGCTTCTGAAAAGACTGTAAACGAGAGTGTAGAGACATTAGCGATATACATCTTTTGCTGATCCCGCTAACCCCAATTGCTTACTCTTCACGGCATATGCTTTGCCCGTAGCATCGTCAAGCTTGCCCAGGCTCCGAAGATAATTGAGCGAATTGACCCTGGGACGAGTCTGCGACTTCCCACGCTCGAATGCCTCAAAAGTAGAAAGCACAGTCTTTGGTATCTTCTCGCCGGAAGGTTTGCCAAAGAACTCTGGCCTTGCGCTCGTAGCATTAGTCACGATGAGCGTGACGTGCAGATGAATATACGAAATTGCAGGTACTCGCGATGGAATATCAGAGTCGATGAATTTGATTGCGGGAGATGTGCTTGGGACTTGGGGGTGTATTGGCGTTGCGAAAATGACAGCATCGTATGCTTGTAGCGTGCTTCGACCGGTACGAACGTCTCTACGCCTGATGATCCATTGCTTGCCTGCTGGCTGGACGACAGTCGCGTCTACTGGACTTCTGAGGCTCGATGCTGACGCAGCGTCCCAGCTCTCATCTAGACGGCGGATGCTTTCGACACGGGTATTGAGGTGAATATCGGCCTGACTTTCTTTTGCAAAACGCTCAAATAGCAAACGGTTGCCGCCTTTGATACTTGTGCCGCCGGTAGCTGCCATCGAGACCATGCCTTCGACTGCAAAGAGGCGCATCAGGGATACGAACAGAAGTAGAGGTGGATTTCAACAGCTCACACGCCTGTAGCTGGCTAGGATTCTGGCCATAGTTGACTCGCGTAGCTGCAGCAACGAGCTCTTCAATGAACAATGAGGTGACACCCCTTGATCTCAAGAAGCTGGTGGTGTCGTTGTACGCCAGTCTTGTCGGGTCAAGATGCTTTGTGTACGCTTGCAATGTATCGTAAGGCCCTCTAGCCTGGAAATCCTCTCCATACAGCTCGACGAACTTGGCCACCGTCTCGGTCACGGTGTTCTTGACCGTCATGGGCGAGTAGCCGTATCTCCAGAACATCTTGGCCAAGTTCCACCATCCAAAGCCAGAAGACTCTTTGTATACGAAATTCTCGCCGTTCCAGATGCCCATCAAGCCTGGTTCATCGTCGTCGTCTCCAGCTTTGCCACCATCTCCATGCATCCCTTGCATTGTGAGGTTGAAGACCCTCGCTGCTTTTTGGAGGTTCTTGTTGGCTGTCACAAAGATACTGCCTCCGACTTCGAGGGGTGGATAGCGGTCATCGTCGAATGGCTGCACCGTGGTAGTTCGCCCTCCAAGCGAGTCGTTGACCTCAAACAGGTCGACGTCTGTTGCGAGACGCGGCTCGAGACGCGCCAAGTGCCGCAAGAAAAAGGCAGCTGATGTGCCACCTGCACCTCCGCCGACTATAGCGACGCGCGGGCGAGGCAGCACGCCTTGTGGCTCCTCATGCTGGCTGCCCGCGGAGAAAACGAGCTGGTGCTGGTCCTCGTGGGCGGCAGTCTGGCCGGTCAGACATGCCAAGCAGGCCACGGCAGCAGCCGAATATGACAGCAGCATGGCTGTGTGCACCGTCTTGTCGTGCAGCCGACGTGCAGCAAGGCAGACCTGCGCGCGTTGGGTCTTTTGTGGCCACGGCAGCGCTCGATCAGGCTCTCTGAAGCTGCAGGCCTCTGCCTCGTGCGGCTTGACTTCGCTTGCGAATGCGTCACTGCACAGATGAACCAGCCATGACGTGCTTTTCCGTCAAGGTCGCATTTGTTGAACGTACAGCTCGTCGAAGCCTCGCTGCGAACGCATCACTCGCTCTTCACGCTTTCGCCAGACGGGTCTCAAATTTCATGCAAGGCTAGGCCTGCCTTCGCTCGCGACTCGCAAACCGTCGTGTCCCCACGCACTCAGGTTCTTTCTATTCCGTATACCATATCAAACGGTCGATCCAGCGCGCGGCGAGGTCGCAAGACTCCGTCTCGCGCAACTGGCCTCCTGCACCTTCGCGGTCGCGTTTTTTCCATAGGAGGCCGGTAATGGAACAGCTGTCCAGGTGGTGCAGTGAGTCTCACGACAATTGTAGTATCTGGGCAGGGACCAAGAAGAGAATTGCCTCGTCAAATAAGCCGGGATCTTCAAAACGGACGGTGCTATATCGTCGACCTACGTAGCTTGATCTGACATAGCTTACGGGGGACATTCAGCTTTATTTGTGCGGTGTGTCATGTACAGCGCCTGCTTGTACGCACATGCAATCTATCTATCTACAAATCTATCTCGACGCGTTTGTCGTCTTCAAACCCCTGTACGTTCGATTCATTCATGCTGCGGTCAGCAGGTCTTTGAAAGCTTGAGGACCGTAGTGCAACCAGGAATTCGCCCTGTTACAGCAAACATATTAGCAGTGCTTTATTGACTGAGCATTAATGTGTGTACTCACATGATCAACGATTCTTCCGGCTTTGAGAAAGGCACAAAGTGCGACGCGGCCGCAACCGTTGCGAATGTCAAATTGCCATACGTCTTGAAGAGTCCCGCTTGTGGCTGATCTTGCTTGGGCTGGGCATACCATGGCTGCAGCTGGGTCTGCTGATAGCCTACTCGGCCGCTCCATTCCAACTGCTCTAGCCAGCGCTCGTTGCCCTAAAGCATAGCGCGGAAAGGTCAATAACGATCTCTGGAGGTGCCTTTTTGAATGCAGATTGCTCACCTTGGCGTTGCAGATAAAGTCCCTGTCGCCCGAGTATAGCAGCGCAGCTACACCATTCTCAAGTATGCTCGCGATGTGTGGGTAGCTTGGATGCGCGCTGCCAAGTTAAAGTGCATTTAGCCACTGATGCGGTCTGTTTGCCCTCTAACGAGAATCTATTCACCCATCGCCAGTCGAACTGAAGCGGTACCCCACAGTTGGATCGCATCCCGTATGGCCCTTGATTCTGCCATGACTTTCTTTATCGACTCCCAGACGGTGCATCGTGCTCTTCTGGTTAAGCCAGCTAGCCATCCAGGCTTCTTCATCGAAATCGCCAAACTTTTCCATGTCGTACGCATTCTTTAAGGAGAAAAGTATGCTTATCAGTTCCGGAAGACTGGAAGATTCTGCAATTTATATAGAAAAGACTCACCCGTCCAGTATTGTAGTATGGCTCCGTCTGCGTCTTTTCGCAATAAGTGCTCGCGCTCAAGCATACAATCGAGTCGTTTAGGTTCTCAGCGCACTTCTTGAGCAATCGCTGGCACCGCGGTAGGGTTTCCCACATCTTATTGCATACTTCTTCAGTCAAGACTGGTCCGTACCCAGTCTCGTTCGTACATGCTGCGGTGTAGTAGGCGGCGTATTGGACGTAAGGATGGGTCATGCCGTTACCTATCATGACAGAGGAGAGGTTGATGTGCCGGCGGCTGACAACGAAGATGTTAGCTTATCGAACGAAAAGCAAGCACTGTCTCGCTAAGCATACTGTGCTGTCTCTGTGCTGGCATCTGCTTGCAGCTTCTTGTTTTGCTGAACGATATAGTCGGCGAAGACTGGAATGTAGCGACCTGCGAAGCTTTCTCCAGAGACTGTGGTGGTACAATCAGCCATGAGCGTGGTACCCGTTCATCTGACGGCTCACTATGGAATGCGTTCTTGCCAAAGTCTCGGTCGAAGGCGTTGAACCAGATTTGCAGGAATGCGTACACCTGTATCTTCGTTTTTCAGCAAAAGTGAGACCAGCAGTCCTTGCGATTGCGCTTACATCCTTCGCTGCAGCTTCTGTAGTCCAAACACCCTTGTCTCCCTTTTCAGCATAGCTATAGCCTACGCCAACGGGCTGAGCGATATTTTGGAAATCAGTCGAATTATTACAAGCGCGCGGAAATGGTCCAACGCACCTGATCCAGGAAGATGATGCTGGCATTGCGATTCCAGCTCCAAGGATTCTCAGCGACTTCGACCGTGCCGTCTTTGTTCGGCTTTTGTACACGGCAAGGACCGAGCTCCATCACGAGGCCGGTGAAAGAGGAGCAGCCGGGTCCTGCATGATGATGGAGAACCTAATCAGCACTGGCACTTTACGCGTGCTGATGCGGGTGGCGGAATGTTGAGGAGACTCACCACCGTTCAGCCAGAGCAGGACTGGGTCATTTACAGGATCCGAACGACTTTCAAAGAACCTGTAGTATATGTTTTGCTGCTCTTCAGCCCTCCTGACAGTATCTCTGTACCTAATGTTGTGCACCCACCAGAAGTACATGTGACGATTGTTCGGCGTATCAAGATAGCCAGACCATTGTGCGACTTTGGAATCGCAGAAGCCCAATGGCTGTACTGCTCGGACTTCATGCGATGGAAAAGCTTCGTGCTTGAAGATGGTAAAGTCCTCATCAAGCGGCGAGTCTGTCACGAGCCCTTGAGCGGGGTCGAAGACGTGCTGAAATGGAGCGGCAGCGGTGAAGCCGGCCAGCAAGCCCCCAGCCAGCAGCCCAAGCGAAGAACGCATGTCTGACGGAACAGTCGGAAACGTACAGCGCCGGATGCACAAAGGTTGAGAGAAAGAAAAGTAGCGAAAAGTAGGCTGATCGGAGCGCACGTGAGGTGAGTCGAGCCGCTCACAGAGATTGAGACCATCAGGCTGCAACCAAGTCGCTGCACTTGTGATGATCCCAACTGAATGCGCAGTGAACTGCCCCCGTTCCCTCCTGGACGACAATCCGCCGTTCCCATGATCCAGCTCCCTTCAAGTTGCAGCAGACCGCGAGTCCGCGACTACACCGCCGCAACGATGGGCATGACAGAATCCGCTTTTCAGTCAGCGAGCACGCGCGGAGGCTCCTTCACGCCGCGCTAGGCACTCTCTCTTACCACCACTCCACCAAGTGTCAACGCAAATTGCTTCGCAAATCATCCCTCTGCCTTGCGATACTTCGCTACCAACAAAACTCGTAGCAACTATGGATGGTCAAAGCCGCAACTCCGGCAGTGGTCATGGTCGTAGTGGGGGTGGCTCTCGTGGTGGTCGCGGTCGTGGACGCAACAATACTGTCACAAACTCAGGCGCTCGGGTGTACAGGCCATCGCGACAACGCGGGAGAGGAACCAGCTCGCGGACCCCGGAGCCCATCACAACTTCGACAAGAGCCTCGCCCTCCTTGCCGCACCGCGGTCCTGTGCAGCCCATGGGACAAGCGACGACGATAGGGACGTCTCAGGGTAGTCCGCCGAGGCCTAATGCTGGATCTGGATCATTGGCAAGCGCAGGAGATGGGGTCCTGTCAGGGTTTACAAAGATCGGCGATGCCGGTGATATCGTTGGAGCACCTATTTATGTGAGCTACACTGGTCCGTGATGCTGACGTTTATTCTCTGATCGTTTATTATTGCGATGGCAGGTCCGCGTGGAATGGGATGCCAAAATGGAACGTCCAAGTATATCTCAACACTCTCGACTAGCTAAAGTCCAGCCAGACGCTTCGTATTTGGACACCATCTTCAAGAGCGCCCTCAAAGACTTTGAAACATCAGTCCATTACTACTTCCAGCTGAATTCCAAGGGCGAAGTCAGAGCCTATCGACAAATTTAGCGTGCTGAGCGGCCGCATCAACCTTGAATCAAGAAAAGAGGTATCTGAGTTGATTCGTCTTTGTATAGCACAGATTGAATCCATGAACCACCGGATCTTCCGAAAGCCCGTCTTATTCTCACTTCCTGACACTTCTCACCTTCACTTCTTCCTTTCAGTACGCTTTGCGCTCCGCCAGTTATGCACATTTTGATGTTCGCTTCTCAAGTTCTGTCCGCTAAATGCAGATTCTTGCTTTCCAATCCATTCGGAGAAACGCTCTTAAGTCGTTCGCTCACAGCCTTAATCAACCGACCCTTCTTTGTCTCCCTTGGATTATACGCTATTGGTGGGTACAGCGGACCAACGCTCTACATCCGGAGTAGCTTGAGTTCGCCTTCGTCATCTTGTAAAGAAAGTGTAACGCTGATATTATACATCGCATGCTGTTGGCGTGCTCATCTCCTTCAGTATTCGATGACCGTAGGCGATGGAAGCTTCACTTTCCTGGTCAGCAAGCTTCACTCCACCGCTTCACTTCACTTCACTTCACTTCACTTCACTTCACTTCACTATACTCATTGGTCTTCCACGGTGGAAGGCATGCTGACTGATGGTGGAAGACTGACTGCCTTGCCGCAGATACCGGTATCTTCCAGATCCCGACTATAAAAAAGGCAACGTTCTGGCTGTTGCGGCTCTCTTCTGCTTTTCTCACCACTGATAGCCAGCAACCTCTGCACATGTCAATAGGCTACGAACCTCCGTCCGCAACTTACTAGGACTCAACGGTCGATACCGCCCGCATCTCGCCGCACGAGATCAACACTACAACAGCACCATGGTTGCACCATCAGCGATTCTACCGACGAAAGCATCGGGATGGGGCAATAGCTTCCTGTCTGATGATGCGCTGGCTTCAACAGCACTCTCTCCTCTATCGAGCTGCTGTGCAAGGTAAGGCACATCTGCTAGATGGCGAGAGCCTGCCGCTGAAGGATGCTATCCTCAAGCTATTCGCCTTTCCTGCGTTCAAGGATACAGCGTTGTCGACGCTAGATGGTTTGTATGCGTGGGGCGGGTCTCAGGTGCGTCACATTCAGCTCAGCTCATAAGATGACGAAGCTGACTAAGGTGCACTGCAGATTGCAACTGCGGCGCTGCAAACGATGCTGTGGGAATACAGCATATGCTTCGGCTGCATGGATCCGCTTCTGGACGAGCGAGGCGCGCATTGTCTCTGTGACCGACCAGGCGGTGAAGGCATTGAAGGACAGTAGCGTTGTGCGCGTGGACGGCAATGAGCCATGGAGTGTGAAAGGTCGGCGGCTCCTGCTTGGTGTCGCGCCAAGCGATGAAGCGGGACAGCTGTCCATCGTAGAAGAGGCAGTCGTGAGTGACCGCAGCCGCATGGTCTTCCTGGCACAGGACGGGGTAAGTACAGAACCCAAAGCTGGATCAAGCCGGAGTCACCACTGACATGGCTGGATAACACCTCTGCAGATGCTCATCCGCAACAAGGCACGTCTCCGTGCGTGGCACAACCTCACCTCTTCGGCATTCTTCTTGTCTGTGGTGGGCAATGCTGTATGGCCTGAAACGTGCAGGCACTTGCTGATGGCACGATGCCTTCACAGTTCGACTCCCACTGACTCTTCCCAAGTTTTCACCGTTGGTTCATGGTCCAGTCATTCGAGACCTTCTACACCCGGGTCTTCCGTTCATAGTCTCCCGCCAGCTCCTGCTGATGCGTGTAGCGAGTGCAGCTTCGTCTGCCGGACCTTCAATGAGCTGAGACGACATGATCGTCTGCATGATCCTATGTGAGTCTCGGCTGCCTTGTGCTGCAGGAAGAGCCTCATTCTCGCATACCTAAATCTTGCGAAGCTTTCCAGCGACTTTCAGAGCCAGGCCTTCGAGCGGTGGGCTTACCCCCAGCAACCACGCCAAAGCGAGCTCAGCAGCTTGTCGATGCTCGGAGGTGAGCCGACTTGGGACTGATAAGAGACATCTCAGGTACTTCATCCTTGGCGCATTTGACCGGACTCGGACTTGATCGGTCGAAATTGAATCTGCCAAGCCTCTATACAGGTCTGCAAATATTGACTACGTCGACTGAAATTGAACGCAATTGCCGAACGCATGCAAATCCGCTCACGTCGGCATGAAGTGTCAATGCGTTGTGCTGGTCATTGAGATCAAAAAGCACTACGTCAAGGAAGTGCTGGCGGCGCGAGCGGAGCTGACATCGTGAGCGAAAGCAATTCTGCGGCGGCACTGCGAGCCGTCGAGGCCCAACTGCTTGTGAAGCCTGCCGCTGCAGACCTTGGGTCAGAATTTTGGCAGCAACTCGGAATTGAGTTTGGTTCGTCCTTGATCACCAGGCAACCCTAGAAGCCAACTCACAGCGTCACAAGGACGAAACCACTAGCGAGCATGCTTTACATGTCGTGGAAAAGGCTGTAAGCACAGTCCATGAGGCCGCTCTATCGGTGCAAGGTTCACTCGACGTACAGCTGTCGCTGGAAATGTTTGGAAGCCGTACCCGTAAGACACCCACGGCAGCTTCCGACCTCGACATCGCACTGGTCGTCGCCCAGGCACCGTCCGTCGATGATGTTGATTGCATCAAGGTCCTCGACAGGATAAGGAAACTCTGCAGAAATATCCTAGTGACGAGACACCTCTAGAGATCAATGTCACTTGTCGCCCGGCGTGCACGCCGTAAAGGTGCCCATCATCAAAATGCGACTGGTTGATCAGCTGGACGTGGACGTCGTCCGCGTGCTCGAGCGCGACTGGATGGTCTCAAAGGCAGACCGTGCCAAAGTGGCGGACGCTGCCGCCAAATACACGTGCAATGGCCGGAGCCCATTTGTGTCGCTCGTACTCGCCAGCAAGACCGTCCTTGAGAGGCTTGATGCCAACGATGCTGCGAACGGCGGTATCAGCCCGACAGCAGTCGAACACATGGCATTGGCGGCTCTAAAGTGATGGTCTCTCGACGGCTCACTGAATTGCATCGGTATTTACGAGCTCTTTGGTCGAGACTTCGACCCCGCCGACCAGGTCATCTGCCGGAGGTTACGTCCCCCATCATGTCCTGTGCAGACGCGTGGAAGCAGCTTTCGCACTTGTCCGACCTGGAGCTGACAGCTCTTGCGCGGGCTCCCTTGGTCGTTCTTTCCATGCTGGAAGTTGGGCAGAAGATCTCTAAAAGGGTCGGCACGTGTCCTCAGAGTTTCCTGACATGCTCGTACAAACTCAACTTGCAAACAAGAGCGAATGGCAGGCATTCAGATAGCCGACCCCATTCGCGAGCGAAACAGCGAATGGGTCTAATAGCACAATGACAGGGTAAGTGCTAGACTTCATTGCAATCCCGACACATGCCTTTATAACGAAATGCGACTTCGACCACTGACACGCATATTGCGATTGAAGGAATGGAATGACCAGGGTATGTACTTCTTGCTTGTATTCTGAGCATGCAATGTAGGAACGCGTTCACCCTCCTGTCGTGGGCGAGGCAGGGCGCGAAGGCGGAAGTGAGATCTTGGTGGCTTGCTCCTGAACAGACGCGAGCTCTGCTTTCACTTTGTCAATTGCCACAGTGGAGGTCACAGACTTGTCTTTGTCGACTTCGATCTCTCCTAGGGCAAGTCGAGACATCTCTGCGTACTTGCCATTCTCAATGGCCATGAGCTCTTCGTGGGTCCCGCTCTCGACAACCTTGCCCTTTTCGAGCATAAGAATGTGGTCGGCTGCAAGCGAAATAGATAAGAAGCTGTCGCATGGAGCTCGAACACAATATTCCTCACCGTGTCTCACTGTGCTGTAACGATGGGTAATGTAGAGCAGAGTTTGCTTGCCTCGATTAGCAGTGATGCGCGTGAAGAGCTGATGCTCGGCCAGGGGATCGAGATTTGCAGAACTTTCAAACAAATCAGCACGATACGAAAGGCAAGGACTTGGAGGAGACCCACTATTCATCGAACAAGGCCAGGTCGCACTGATCGCGAAGGAAGCTGCGCGCCAGAATAAGTTTCTGACGCTGACCGCCAGAGAATGCAAGTCGGCCTTCCGAATCTGTGTTAGAAACGTAGCTGCTTGAGGAGGTATCGCTTGACGTATCACTGTTATCGTCGTCCTCTTCGTCCTTGTCTTTGCTTTCTGTACGGTCTTGATCCTTCTCGTCTGCCTCATCGCCCTTGGTCTGCTTCACTTTCTTTTCCGTCCGCTCCTTCTGACGCTTCTTCGTCTTGCTATCTTTCGTCTCTTCGTCAACTAATGCCTCGTTCTCATCTTCATCCCTGTCGCTGTCAGAGTCATCGTCCGAGTCTGAATCGGTGTCCGAATCGCTTTCAAGATATTTGTCCCACGAGACCGCGTCGCGATACATGGTATCTGCCGTTTCATTCTCGGTGTTACCGGTGAAGGAGCTCTGGAAGCCGTCCTCAAGCTTGTCTATGAACTCGGTAGCACCACTATCGGTAGCAGCCTTGCGGATTCGTTCGAGATTGTGTATTTCGTCCAAGTTGCCGACGCCGATGTATTCTTGGATCGTGAGAGGAAGATCTGCTGAAGACTGGAAGAGGAAAGACATGGCTTTGTGCAATTCCGAAGTCTTGTACGACTTGATGTCGTATCCATTGATCAGGATCTCTCCGCTGTTCGGATCGCACAAGCGCGCAATGAGACTGCGTGATCGTAAAGCTCAGCAAGCAGCCGTACGCTGAAGAATGACATATACTTACGCAATGATGGTTGACTTGCCAGCGCCATTGTAGCCGACTATGGCAGTAAGCTCGCCTGCCTGGATTCTGAAAGAAATGCCGTCCAGTGCCTTTTCCTTGCGCCCCGGCCACGAGTACGTGACGTCTCTGAACTCCACTTCCATGCCAGTGCGAACTTCTTCTACTGGCACACCGCTCGCTTCACCTTCGCTTTCTTTCACTGTAATCTTGCGCGGCACTGTCCGACGCATTGTCTCGTACGGGCGTGGCTCTTCAGGCTCAACAATTTGGCTCTTGATCTCGAGAACTCGGTAGTAGGACTTGAAAGCTGACAGCCTGGATCACGAGCGCATTAGTAACGGTAGCAAAAACTGCAATCTCAAAGAAGAGATCACGGACTCTTCGCCGAAATGCTGGACATCGTACACAAATCGATATAGCGAGCCCGCCAGATTGCGTGCAGCGCCTTGGATGAAGGTCAGAGCGGACATTGAGAGTGTCGCTTCGCCCAATGGTTTCTCGGCAGCTTTGATCGCAAAAAGAACGATACTTCCAGTATCTGTGAAGGACCGGACAGCTTCGGTCTAATATACAGTCGTTAACAGGTGTCAAAGCCGAGCTGTCCTGAGCTCGGAAGAGCAGGCATCAATGCGACTCACAGCAGTGAAGAACGGGTCAAATGACCGAGGCGCAGCAAGGGAGACGTCGCCGAGAGCGTTACTTGCCTTCTTGAATTGCGTATGCACCCAATCGCCTAGACCCAGGACTTTGCGCTCGCCAAAAGTGCCAGGATCAGGATAGCTCATGTATTCCATGAGGTTCATACGATTGTAATTGGGATCGGTGATGCTCGTCATGGCGTAGCCATTGTTACCTCGCAAGAACCACTGCAGTCAAAGTAAAGGGATTGTTAGCTACCAGCTGACTGATATGTGGCAGCCCAATTTGGCTTACCCGAAGCAGAGTAAGTGTCGCCGAGAAGATGCTGATGAGGGCAAGGTCTGCGTTATCCTTTGTCGTCATCTTGTAGAGCATCGACCCTTGCGTGGTGAGAGATACAGCAGCGGTGAAGAGGTCGATGAGCTGGCCAATGACGAATGTGCCATCTCCGAGAGCGTGTACTAGACCAGAGGCGGAGCTGAAGTCGCGGATCACGCGAGACTTGTTGAGTGTAGCGACGTCGAGACGAGCGCGAGCGCTGATGAGGTGCTCGCTGACCATAGCTCTGTAGACCCGAAGATTCTGTTAGAAGTTTACGTAACGTGCAATCGATGCACGACTGACTGAAAGCGGCGTTGAAGTATGCCATTGTTATCCGCTCTTTAAATCGGAAGAAAGGGTATCAGGACACTCATCTCAGACCGCTCGCCCCTCAACATGCTCACAATAGACTGTCAATCCACGTCTCGAAGAATGAAGATAGGTATGAAGCTAAAGCAGTGAGCAGTAACTCTTTCTTCCGACTGTCGAGGAAGTCAGTTGCAGCGCCCGAAGTATTTGCTGAAGGCAGCTCACAGTATGCGCTGTTCACTTGCTGCCTGTGCGATGGCAATAAGCTTGCCAGAGAGGTATATCCGCAATGCCTACGGACGGAAAAAAGACCGTGACTTTAGTACAAGCTCTTGGCTTTTTGCAGACGGATAGACCTACAGGGGTCAGGCCAGTAAGTGTAGAAGCCACCAGATGCAGCAAAAATCTCCATCTTCCCAGTCCTACGACCTCTGATGCAAATCGTATTAAGAACGGCCAGAAAGTAGCAAATTCCGTAATCCTCTTGACCATTCTCTTGCGCATGGAGGGTGCGCTCCTGACTGGGTCAAGCGATCTGAGCGTCGTCCACAACCCTCGGGTCTCTAAGAGGTATCTCTTCCCCTTTTCAGACGTTCGGAGTTCTTTGCGATATCCTGGCGTGTCGACTAGTACATCTATCTTGCCTTTGCTCTTCAAGTGCCTTGTGTCGACAGTCCCGGTGGCGGACCCTGCATCACTTCTGCTGTCTTCGCCAACAGTATCGGCATTCTCGCCACCTGTGCTTGTGCTGGCTGTTTTGATGGAAGCTTTGCCGCTGCTACTGCTTGAATGTAGAGAGCTGCTCGCTGAAGAGCTCGAGGTGGAAGCAGCACATGACGGCTGTGGCGAGAGGCGAACAGACTGGGATGTCGAAGCGACCGGCGTATCGCTCGTGTCGGCGGCCATGCTGGACAAGTAGACTGTCTGTTACCTGGGTGTCTGTCCACTAGACCAAGCCGTCGTCATGCGCCTTTGCTGATGCAGGACCTCGATCAGCGGCGTTGCGCGTACAGGGCGTTTTGCTGACTCGAAATGATGCGCTTGACGTGTCTGTGAGATGAGATGGCCGAGGGCGTTCGAGTCAGGCTAGAATCGCTTACGCTCGGACTGCGTGGGGGAGGGTATGCTGGATGCTGTCGCTTGCGTGGTATCGGCCACGCGTATTTGCGTCAAACGCTCCCTTGAGAGCGCCGGCAGGGTAGCAGGCCCATTCAAGCCAGGACTGCCAGTAATTGCCAGACGAGCTCCAGCAGTGTCTTGACGAGCGTGAATGGTGTCCAAGATGGTGCAGACGAGACCTTTCGGCCGCCTTGGAGACGAGTCGAGGTCAGCACGAGCGAGTCGTCGGGCAGTGCAAGCGATGCTGCTCTTTGTCCTTGTGGCGACCAGTTCTACCAGCTTTCGCAGGCGTGCAAGCGAAAAAGGCCAGCAGTCACCTGGTCACCACAAGCAGATAGTCGACGTTCTCTTATAATTATCCACAACATGGCCGCTCAGACTGGTGGACTCATTGGCGGGTGCTGCGGCATCATTCTCGAAACTCTGGTAGGTGGCTTGCTGTTTCCAAGATGCATGCAAATGTGCAAAAATGCACGCTCTCGCTCGGCGCAGCAGCAGCTGAAAACGTGCAATGAATGATAAACAGTGCATCAACTATGCAACTTTCAACAAAATCTGTGGACCCTGCGAAAACGCAGTCGCGACGTGCTGCCCAGCTTGCGACTGTGGATGGAAGGCAGCACAGAGCAGACCTTCACGACGGTCGAGGCACAAGCATGCACAAGGAGATGACAGTGGTCAATATGAAGACGGCCAGGTGCATGGACAGAATGGCGAGCATGCTCACGGAGCTTCCGTTGCGCCACCTCCTGCATACGAACAGCAGCAGCCGAGTCCAACACCGCAGATGGCGGTAGTACAACCTCGAGAAGAGCAGACCCAAGCTACGTCGGTTGATCGTTAAATCAGTTATATTAGCTCGACATCCTTCCATTCTCCACATTCGGGAAAGTTGTAGCATTCCCCTCGGCGCTATCATACTGTGGCGATGCCGAGATGCACGCAAGACACCAACCAGCTCGTACCCTTCTGCTCTCCACTGCATCGCAACACCATATTTCGCACACACAGACCCATCTCACACACCAATATAATATGGCCGCAGTAGTGACGGGCGGAGTGACCGGCGGCTGCTGTGGGCCTCTATTTGCAGAGCTGCTCGTGAACCGGTGGAAGCGCAGGAAAGCAGAAACAGAAGGCGAACAGGGACAAGTGCTTGATCGTAGTGGACAAGAAGCTGCTGTACAACAACCGCCGCCGCCAGCATATGAGCAGCAGAAGCAGACGCAGACGCAGACGCAGACGCAGACGAGCCAGCCTAGTCCGACGGTGCAAATGGACGCAACGTCACCTCCGGCACAGCAAACACAGACAACATCCAGTCAAGCGACTCGATGAATCTTCAGGGCGTTACGTTTTCCGCACGTGAAGACAATCTATGCGCGATAGCTCTTTGCTTTGCGCTGGAGCACTCGGCTTTCTCCAAGCGAATGAATGGAAAGCACGTGACTTTTGGATCGCTGGTTGCCAAGAAGCCAAGGTTACCGCGCGCCATACAGGCAGCAAAGAGAACACCTACAAGCCTATCGTTTATCTGGAAGGAAGCCAACTGTAAGCCACTGCGTGAAAGTGTCACCCAGGCCAGAGACGGCAGCTGAGCGCGTTTGAACACGCAGTGGAATCTCTGAAGAGCAGCTGGGGACGAGAGAAGCCGGACAAACTCACCATGTACCGGTATCTAGTCAGCAACGACGTTGGCACTTATATGGAGGCAAGGGGGCAGCAAATGCATGTAGCAGGATGGATTGATGCACAAGGCTTACGTCCCGGCGCGACTAACAGACATGTAAACTGAAAAACAACGACATCTCGAACAACAGGATTCTACACCCTCTAGTACTTTCTAATCGTTTTCCCCTTCTAGTGACTTCATCTCTTTCTGCAAATTCTGCTTAATCATCATAATCCCGCTCATTTGACCTGCACACGAGGGAGCGCATGATATTTCTCGCCCATTGAGCAATCTTTTGCTTCTTTCGTCTAATGTATACTTTTCTCTTGATTTTCGAATAGGAGGGCAGAGTTGCCGTCCCTTGTTGTTCTCCTCCTCCTCCACCTTCAGCAGAGGTAGAGAATGGTCGAGATGCGCTTTCCCGGTCTTGAGGATTCATGAGCGGCGCGCCTGATCTTCTCGAGCGCTGAGAGGAGCGACGAGATACGTCTGCTGAAACTTGGACTACCATTGAGCGTCTCCATTCTGAATACGACGAAAGTCGCGCTGTTCGCATGTATTCGTTGCCGGCGCTGCTACCTTGAGTGCTAGCATTCGAGGCAAGTGATTTCGGAGGCCGTTTTTGTAATTTTGATGGACGTCTTGAGAGGGATGTGTTCGCTATTGGACCTGCTGATGAGGTACTCTGGGCTTGGGAGAGCCGGTTGAGAGGAGCGGTGGAACGACGCTGGCTGGGAGTGCGTCGGTGTCGCATTGTAGATGGAGCTGCTTCTAGCGGTCCTGGCGGGATGAGGATCACAGAATGTCTGTGTGCTTGTGAGGGCGGCGATTCCAAGGTGGCTGGGTCGACACGCTGCGAGTTCAGCGGGTCCGCCGTTGGTGCTTCTCGAGGACGCGGACTGGTCATTCCGCTCGCTGGAGTAGACGGCAAGCTGCTGAAGGGCGTGCCACCAGTTCCGACGAGCGGCCTACGAAAAAGCCAATGAAAGAGACGCCATTTCCTAGCTCTGCTGCTATTGCTGCTCGCTTTTTTACGTCTAGCAGCAGCCCTCCTAGCTGCTTTCTTCGCATGTGGATCATTGTCGACAGAATTTGAATTTGATGATGTATCTCTAGCTCGCGGCGTTCGTGGAGGAGTTGCGTTGCTGCGTCGTCTGCGCTGAAAGGACTCTGCTGCGCTTCGAAGCAAACGACTCGAATTGGGACGGTGGGGAGATGTGGGATATACAAGGTGCCAAGGTCGAAATTCAGGCAGATCTTCTACGAAACGAGAATGCTCGTGCGATTGTTCGTGTGACAAGTCATGCGAGCGTGAATGCTCGAGGCTGAATGGAGGAGACGATGAAGGCGGCGTCGTGGCCAAAGGTCCGACTTCTGCAGAGCTGCTCGCTACAGAGATGCGCTTGGCCAAAGGAGCGGACGTGGATGCAGCTTGCACAGTAGACGGCGGCGTGCTGATGCCGGTGTTGGTATCGGAAATGTCAGTTGTGCCTGGCGGTCTGCTCGATACAGTCCCATAGTTGAAGAGCAAGTCGCGGTCGTAGATCTCGCTCGAAGGGCGGCTCTTGATGTAGAGATTCGGCGAGCTGGGCGAGACTTGGGTCGAGGTCGAGGGCGAACCAGCTGCAGCGTCGATGAGCTGATCTCCAGCTGATGTCCCCGCTATCGTCTCTGATGCCTCTGCTGCTGTTGCTCCTCCGTCCTCGCCCTCCCTCGCCATCGCGTAAACGAGGGTTGATCGAGGACCCGTCTCGCAACTTTTTGGGGACGACAGTGATGCTGCCGAGCCAGCAGCCAGCAGTCAGCGTCGAGCGTGCGCTCCAGTCGTCAGCACCTCAGTCAGCCAGAGCCAGAGCCAGAGCCATGCCCGCTGTTGCCTCCCTTTTGTTGTTGTTGCCCGGGCGCCAGTGCTCGCGGACATGATCCTCTGAAACAAATCAAAGGAAGCAGCTGGTCCCTGCCAGCGGGTTTTTACGTCAGGCGGCTGCATGGGGGCTGCTCAGATCGCGGTGCCAAGTGTCCGGAGAGTGCAGTGAATCTTGCTCTCATATTCCAAGTGTGAGTTGGGCAGACACTGCGCCTCGAAACGCGTGCACAATGCTGGAATGCACAGCGTAGCTGGTGGCGAGCGAGGTGTGGAGCACCGCAATGAAAGATCGACAATCTAGACAAGGCCGAAATTGCAATGTGCGACAGCTTCACATTGCCATCTGCATTTCGTCATGCTATTCTAATCTATTCCATTCAACACGTCCCGCACTTCTGGACTATTGCTGGGGCACTGAGCGGACTGAATACTTGTGCACGGCTTGCAGGAAGCCTGGTCACGAAGAATGGTACAAGCAAGTTTGAGTTCAGCGCAAGGAGATCAGGGAATTCAAGAAATAGACTCACACTTCATGCTCTCGGGGTGCACGTTTGGCGTGATGCCATGGCCGAGATTCGCGATATGGCCATACTTTTGTCCTTGAGAACAGCTCAAAAAGCCATATTCGCCCAAGAACATGTCTTTAACATCCGCATCGATCTTTTCGTTGCTCTCCAGAAGCGTCGTAGGATCAAGATTGCCCTGCAAGCACACGGGCCTGTTTCCCGCTACTCGTCTCGCTTCAGAGGGTGAAATATTCCAATCCAGTCCAATAGTGTTGAATCCAGCATCTACGAGATCTGGAATCGCATAATTCGCTCCTTTTGCAAACACAGTCACGAGTGCGTCGGGTACTGATTCTCGCACGATTGCAAGCATGCGTTTCAAGACTGGCATTTCAAACGTGTGGAAATCGTGTGGTGAGAGTTCGCCGGCCCAACTGTCGAAGATTTGCACCATTTGTGCTCCAGCTTTGAGCTGCAGCACGAGGTACTCTGCGGAAACTTGGCCGATCTTGTTCAATAGTGCGGTCGCTTCGTCTGGATGGGAATAAAAGAATTCTTTGGCTTTGCTGAATGTTTTGGATCCTCCTCCTTCGACCATGTATGCGAATAGCGTCCACGGCGCACCGCAAAAGCCGATCAGAGGGACTTCGCCTTTGAGGAGATGTCGAGTGAGTGTTAGAGCTCGGTACACGTAGGCGAGTGATTTGGAAACGTCGTAGCTGCGAGTGGCGAGTGCGATGGCTTCAGAGACGGATTTGATGGGGTGGGGAAAGTGTGGGCCGACGTCGGGGAGCATCTGGACCTATTTGCACCAGAAAGAAGCAGTCAGAAGCCAGACCTATATTCATGCGACTGATGCCAGACGGCGCCGCCCCACCTCCATGCCCATCGCCTGCGGAATCACGAGAATGTCGCTAAAGATGATCGCAGCGTCGAGGAGGCCCGAATACCGTCTGATGGGTTGTATGGTAATCTCCGCAGCCAGTTCAGGAGTTCTACAAATCTCAAAGAATCCATGTTTCTTGCGCAATGCTCTGAATTCAGGTAGATATCTGCCCGCTTGACGCATGACCCATACGCCCGACCTGGGTATAGGCAGACATTGTGCAGCGTCGAGGACCAGTGTGTTTTTGAGAGCTGGGAAGCTGTGAGGCTGATAGAGCTCGTCTGGGTATGATGTTGGTGGATCGGGATAGTCGTCGAGGTCGGCCGTTGCTGGGATCTTGGAGGCTTTAGGACGTCCGTTGTTGCTGCTGCTGCTGCTCGTCCCTGCGTCATGATAGTGGCTGCCGCTGGTCCCGCTCTCGGGGAGCGAGTCGGTGACGTTCGAGGCCATGATGAGCTGGAGCACACTGTTGTTACTGCGAGTGTGTTGCTGCTCGTCGTCGATGAGAGTGGATCCAAGCAGAGCCTCGCCTTGATCACCTTCGACCCCGAGCTGATCAGCAGCGCAAAGACCCCGGACACACTGACTTTTCTCCAAGAACCATCATCGTCACCATCAAGCATGCTACATACTCTCGCATTCTGACCAGCCAGCCAGTCGCGGCTGCTCATCGCTGGCAATCTGCGCGAAGTAGCCCGCCGTCGAGCGGCTGTCTCCACGCGTGAAGATGGGATTTACGAATGGCCACGCAAATGGCCACGACTATGCGATGACAAAGAGCAATCACGACACACACTACACGAATGGACACAATGGCCATGCGCCGGACACGCGACACGTAGAACCCTTCGAGCTCGACATCATTTCGGATGTGGAAACCACCCAGGAGCAGGTGCTTTCGTCAGGATACCGCCAGCACGCCTACCAGCAGCAGCAGCGGGCCTCGCAGCTCGAAGGCGCACCAAGCGGGTCATACGAGCAGTATGAAGACTGGGTAGAGACGCAGGAGGTCCTGTCGCAGGCGGCACACAAGCCCACACAGCCATTTGTGCCGCTGGGCACGCGTGAGTCTGAAACGATGACTTGATCATGCCTCGCGGGCTGCTACTTTGACTGCTAGTCGAGGGGATAGGCTGATGCGTTGCTTTGTTTTCGCCGCAGCGCCCGAAGAACATTGGGCTACTCTCATTCCAGACACATCCAATTCCGCTTGTCCTCGCATTGAGCTCTTGGTGAGTGGCAAATGGCGCTGTATACGCACAAAACGCAGAGAACCAGCTTGTATGGTACTTAGCGCGCATTCAAACAGGGCACAAACGAGAAGAAGATGCACGTCATCGGCCGACGCAAGCATTTCCGCAACAATAAAGGTGCCGACGTAGCAACGGACACTGTCATCATAAGCCCCAATATTTCAGGGACACACTGCTCGATATGGCGCGAGTGGGATCCTGAAGCTCCAGGAGACCCAGATATGGCTGTTGTTTACCTTCAAGACTTTTCAACCAATGGAACATATGTCAATACGGTCAAATGTCACAAGAGCAAGATTGCCCTTGGGGATGGGGATGATATTAGTCTGGGCCCAAGGCAGGAGGGGTCAAGCAATCTATCGGACCGGAATACAGAGTTTCGTGAGATGTCGCTTCATCCTTTTAAATGCTGTAAAAATGATCACACTGACTTTCCTATTTGCACTCGTAGGCTTCCGCTTCCAGCTCGAATACCTCAAATCCAATCGCAGCCAACGTCGCAAGCCTGAAGATGCAGGCGGCTTATTCCTCAAATACGACGTCCGCGGTCAAATTGGCAGCGGATCATTTGCGACTGTTCATCGTGCAATCGATAAACGAAATGGACAGTGGTGCGCTGTCAAGATCATCGACAAGAAACGATTCAAACATAATCCAAAGACCGTGCTCATGCTCCAGAGGGAGATTGAGATTATGAAAGCGTTGGATAATGTGAGTCGTTTGGACTGGCCGCTTTTGTTCGATTGATGTAAGGCTGAAGTTGTCGCATTTGTACGCCCGTCTTGTTCGGGCGCAGCCGTACATTGTCCGGTGGCATGAAGGCTTTGAAGACCCAGAGTATCTGTGGCTTGTAATGGAGTATGTCAACGGAGGAGACCTTTTGGATTTCGTGCTAAAGAAGAAAGGCTTGGGTGGGCCGTCCGATTCATCTTTATCAGCCAAATTGTTCCAATCCTGACCGTCTTTCTCACATTTTGTCTGCAATTGCAGAGGAGCACGAAGCCGCAGATGTCGCTTTCCAAGTCTGCACAGCGATTGCGTATCTGCATCAGCAAGGAATAGCTCATCGGGATCTCAAACCTGAAAACATCCTCATGACGCGCGAAGAGAATCCACGTTGCAAAGTTGCCGACTTCGGTCTGGCGAAATGGCCTGGCTCTGCGACATTTCTCAAGACAATGTGTGGCACGCCCACCTACCTCGCTCCAGAGGTGATTCTCCAAGGCCCGGACACGCCAGGGTACAGCTTCGCAGTCGACGCTTGGTCCGTAGGCGTCATTGTCTATTCGTGCATGGCAAATGCGAGCCCGTTCTTGGAGGATGAAGAGGAATCGCTAGTCATGAAGATGAAGAAGCGATATCCCGACCTCGATACGCTCTTTGAGATTGGATGTTCTGATTCTGCAGTCGATTTTTGTGGTAAATTGATGATCTTCAACCCCGCGCAGCGCATGACTGTCTGTGAGTGCGCTAGCAGTATTTCGGTCGTCATTCGCGTTGCTGACATTGCGAACAATGCGCTAGATGACGCAACGAGGCATCCATGGCTAAAAGAAGTGCGCGCTAGGCGAGAAGGCAGCAGTAACCGTTCAAGCTTGATGCCGTATGATCCGAACGCGGTGGCTCACGAGGCAGGCAGTCAGCGAGAACCCCGAGCAGGCCGAGGGATCAACGGCACCGCAAGACCAGCATGCGCGACACCGCCAATAGCGTCAGCTCCGCCTGCGAACGGATACGCTCATCAAGCTCTGCAAGACAGCGGATCAGCATCTTCAGTGGCTGAGCCTCTATCCAGGTATTCCTCAATGTTATCAATGACGCGCTCGCGGACAGAATCACAAGAAGAAATCAGCGATGTCGTCTCTGAGGCACCTTCGTATAGTCAGCGCCTGCAGAAATTACGCATCGAGAGCGACTTTGACCTTTGTGACGGCTCGAGCGTCATTCAAGATAGCCAAGAGGAACCCCAGGCGAATAGCAAGGCGGACATCTTGCTAGATGGAGAGGACTGTACGCCGCCTGCTGCTCACACTCTTGCACGCGACGACTCGATAGCGTCGCAAGCTGTACCTCCGCAAAGCTTGAAGCGCAAGCAGCCGACTTCGGCTTTCTCATCCGATGAGTCTATGCAGTCTTCTGGTCCCGTACGAATGCAGGAATCTTCCCTCTTTGGATTCGCACCGTCACAACATGTCACCGATGGGACAGAGCAAGCGCTGCCTGTTGCAGTTCAGGATGGCGACACTACCGCGAGCATAAGCGCGGTCGCGGAGCCAGCTCAAAACCACGTTCTGGTAGCCGACTATGCCATGCGAGATCGACCGCCCTCGCCTGCTTCATCGGACAGCTCGCTATCGCCGCTCGAAGAAAGTCCACCGAAAAAGACACCCTCAAAAGCTCTCAAGCCAAAGTCAACCAATGGCAGCAGCTCACGCGGCAATTCGCGCACGCCGAGACAGACGAAAAGTCCGCCAGATGGTCCTGTCCGCCGTTCTGCGCGCCTGAGCGCATCGCATACTACATCGTCTGCAACTCCGCCTGCTAGCGCAAATGGACGAAGTCGCAAGCATCCGCGATTAAGCAGTCATCCGCTTTGAGCCAAAGTCACACTTTGCACCGCATGATCATGGAGTAATCAGAAGAATAAGCAGTACCACTTCGCAAATACTTCGAAATCGCCAATATCAGTACCACTCTGTATCGTATACGACTATTCTATGATCTCCCCTCAAGCCTTTGGTCGATAAATCAGCAAACCCGACCGCCATGATTGGGAAGGGAAGACGGGATCCACTTGTCTTCGACGAAAGCGCACCTGTTACAACAGTTTCCTCAACTCGTTCTCGCAATGCTTGCTAGCTCGTTCTTTCCTTTGGCCCAAGCTGGCCGCCACTTCGTTAGCTCGTCCGCTGCCCTTAGATTTCGTTTTGTCGTTGCAATATAGTTACGCACGATATTGCTATGCCATCAAAGCAGGAAAGTCTGCGCAATCAGGACTCGTTGCCTCGGTTTGCTCTTTCGCAGTTGTCGATCACGTTCTCTGCGCCCGTGTCGAGACCGTCAATACTGGTCTGCTCTTGACGTTTTTCAAAGCAATGTTCAGGCCATGCATAGACTTGCACAGCGGTCAAGTCAAGCAAATCGTGGGCGGCTCTTTGCGTGACGACCAGCAAGACCTGCGGACGAACTTTGTAGCTACGTAAGAGCTGGCCAGACGTGCACACGGGCGCCGGCGTGGCGAAATGCTGACAAGACCTGCACTTGCACGCTTTTGCGACTTGCAGGCAGCCGCCAGCGCATTTTGCCGCATTATATCGCAAGCATGGACTGAGGGGAGGCCACGTCATCAAGCTCGGGCCTGGCAATGACGATGCTGCACGGGAAGCACTCCAGGCGTGGCCTGGTACGCCGAGACAACTACCAGAGGCAAATACGACCAAGCTGATGCTTTTCTGAGCAGACGGACTGCACGTGGGAGGAGGTATCACAACACAGAACGCTCAAACGTGGCTACATGCCGGCGCCGAGAAGGTCATTGTCACTTCATATCTATTTCCACAAGCCAAGTTCAGCCTGGAGCGCCTGCAAGAACTCTCAAACAAGGTCGGGAAGGACCGCTTAGTAGTAGATGTCAGGTACGCCCAAGTCTCTCTGTGTCTTCAGGACCAATTGTAAATTGAGGCTCTCGGTGTTCTCTCACACAGCTGTCGACGGAGAGGCGACAAATGGATTGTTGCCATGAACCGGTGGCAGGACCTAACAGACATGGAAGTCAACAAAGGTGGGTTCACCATATCGAAAGCGACACAATAACTCCGCTCACATCAGTGTTGTATCTTGACAGAATCCTTGGACCTGCTCAGCGAGTACTGCAGCGAATTCTTGATACATGCAGCAGATGTGGAAGGCCTTTGTCAAGGCATAGACGAGGACCTAGTCAGAAGCACGTCTCACAGTCAAACACATATTTCGTAAGCGTCAGGCTGACTGTGTTGCGCGGCAGGTCTTGGGACATGGGTCACAATACCAACGACGTACGCAGGTGGAGCTCGAGGTGAGCCTTGCGTTTCTCCGGCACCGTACACATTGCAGGTCTGATTCGATGTACAAATAGACATAGCAGATCTGAGCAAAGTAGCCGAACTGTCAGGCGGCAAAGTGCACCTGACATTCGGCAGTGCACTGGACATCTTTGGTGGGAGTGGGGTCACGCTGCAAGAGTTGATAGAATGGAACGTGAAGCAAGCGCCGCGATAATTAGATCTGCGATTGCGATGATCAAGATAAACACCTGCGTGCTGACAACTCGAGTTAAACGAACCATTGCTCAATACGTAGCACAAGCATCAAATACTGAGAACTGCAAAAAAAAAACTTCGTCACTGCCAACTGCCAGTGAAGACCCTAGGCCCAGATAACAAAACGGGGTCTCCTTCCAACTGCTCTTACTCGGAACGAAACATCAATGGACGAACTTCTAGACCGTTTTGCCCTTCTTCGACTTCATGTACGCATTGCCCTTGACGGCGCTTTGGAAGATTAGGACGCTGCACGCGTCACCACTGACTACGACAGCCGAGCCGACGTCGCCGAGCGTCTTTCGGACTTCCGAGGAAGCCGCGATACCCAAGGTGCCAATGCCATGTCCGCTGACGACCCGCTCTTTGAGGTAGTGCTCTAGCTCAACGCGGTGCGAGGGCGCAGAGTGCCTGGATCGACCGGTAACAACGAGCACTGAAGCGCCAGTCTGCGCAGCGAGCGTGTTGAGCTTTGTCAAAGTAGCTTTGAGCGGCGTGGAGGTGCTGATGGTCTCGAAAGTGATCCTTGCCGTGGCATGAGGAAGAAGTGACGACAAAGCGTTGCTCTGAGATTCACCGGTCTCCTCCTCTCGAGTCTCGAGCATAGCAGATGGGAAGTAGCGTGCAAGTGCCAGATTATCCGCCGTGTCGGAAGCCAGTCTGTGTTGAGTGTTGTTGTGGAGGCCACCATAGACGGTATCCTGACCAGAAAGTCCAGCGCCGAGCGTGAATTGATTATTGCCAGCCAGCGGGCTAGTGCTGCCTGCCGCCTCGCTTCCAGCATCCGACGAGCCCACTTTCCCAAGATCCGCCTCGGGTGCCACTTTGACCATCCTTGCAATTGTAGCAGACATGTGCGCATTGTTGGCGACCAGCTGGACGACAAAGTCCAGCGCAGCACGGTCATCTGGGCCACCGTGGAAAGGCAAGAAGATGTGCTGAACGATACCAGAGCCAGGGACGTGCGAGTGGACACCAGGCGATACAGGATTCGCGCGACTCGTGCCATGGTAGGCGCCTCGATCAAGGAACAGACCGACATCCGAGCTAGATTCAAGGAAGATCTTGCGGACAAAGGCAGCGTATTGCGGGGATCGCTCGACAGCTTGCTGGCCAAAGAGAGATTCAAGCGGGTTTCCAGATGGACCGTCGTCTTGTGGGTCGGTGCTTACGCCCGCAACCCATGGAACGACGAGCAAGTCTGCATTTTTATCCGCAGCATGCGTAGTGACCGTCTCTGCGTATTCATCCGTAGGCACAATCGTCATCGAGGTAGAGTATGGGATGAATGCCAAATTTGCAAATGCAGAAAAGATGTTCAAAATCGCATCGGCTCGTTTAGTGACCTCAGATTCCGAGGCTCGCAAAAGTGCAGAAGTCCGGTCGCTAAGTGCCAAGAGTCTGAAAGCGTCGACCGAGATGCGTGACAAGATGCCCTTGTGCGTAGGCGTGGCTGCAGTGATATCACCTTCGCTCTTTTCGCCGGTGCTGGTCGAAGCATTGCTGGCAGGGCTAGGCGGTTGAAGCATCTTGACAAACGACATCATCGAAGGCAAGCTCTCGAGTCGTTCAAGGACGACGACAAATTTGCGTCTAAAGTATTGTTCGTCCTTGGCTCGCTGGGCGCCATCGGCAGCGTGGGCTGCAGAGCCAGCAGCCGCACCTTCCTTGACGGAGCTATCGCTGCCAGACCTTCCAATGTCGCTTGCATTGTCTGCGAGCTCGCCAGTGACAGTCAGGTTGAGCTTGTTTCGCCAGTAGCTCTCAGGGTAGAAGGCCGTTGTGAGCGGAGTAGTGACAAAAGTGGTGACGAGCGCCATAACGACAAACATGGCAAACACGGAATTGTTCAAGATGCCGGCTTGCAGACCAATGTTGAGGACGATGAGCTCGACGAGACTATTAAAACCATCGGTACTGTCAGCTTTCTATGACCAGCAGAAAAGATGCTGTGATGATGACCCACCCCTTGCACGACATCAAGCTTCCAATAGCAGCACTTTCACGCCAGTCAAAGCCAGTGAGTTTGGCAACGATAGCCGAGGGCAAAAACTTTGCCAAGAAAGCGACGACGCAGACACAGACGACCCAAGCCCAAATGGCTCCATTGTTCAGTAGGCCCAAATCAGTCTTCAACCCCGAAAGGGCAAAGTAGATTGGGATAAAGAGAATTGTAATGAGATCTTCGATTTTTTCCGTGATGATGGCTCCGAAACCGCCATGGTGAGGGATGACGATGAGACCCGCGAGGAACGAGCCAAAGATGGCGTGGATGCCGAGGATATCCGTAAGCCAGGCCGTGGCGAAGAGGATGAAGAAAGTGAGCATCATAATTCCTGCCGTGGGTCCGGTTTCATACGAGCCCGTCTTGCGGCATGCGTACACGTAGAGTGGACGGACGATGAACCAGAGCATGAGTACGAGACCAACGGTGCAGAGGAGAATGTAGACGGTGGTGACACCGCTGCCGGCGTTTGCCAGTGCGACGGACAGGGCCAGAAGCTGATGGGCACGCGACACAATCAGCTTTGCCTCGAGATATCCCGCCTGAATGGAGCTTACAATCCATCCGACTACATCATTGGCTACAGCTGCTGCCAGTGTTGTCAGGCCGACGGGGTTCTGCAGCAGCTTGAGCTCTGTCAAGATACGAGCGAGGACAGGGAAGGCAGTGATGCTGGGTCGAAAAGGGTATCAGCTTGGTCTTGCGCGGTTCCATTTGCGAACGCGACTCACGCCATCGCAGTACCGATGAAGAGGACAAATATACCAAAGTCCACAACTTCGGTATTGACAAACTTGTTGTATACGCCAACCGATACGGCAGCGCCTAGAGCAAACGGCACCACAAGACCAGCAACCGCGACTCCGACAGCAGTTTTGGCATTCTTCTTGAAGACGCTAAAATCTGCTTCTAGACCGACGAGGAAGAGAAAGAGGACAAGACCGATGTTGGCGACTAGATTCAGATTTGCGATTGACTGAGGTGGGAAAATCGCAGCTGTGAAACCGGGGATGCGGCCCATGATGGATGGACCGAGAATGATGCCGCCGATGACTTCGCTGATGACCTGGAGGGTAGGTTAAGCATGTGATGTCAGCGGACTGCTCTTCGTATTGTGCTGTCTTCTTCTCAAGATTGTTCGTGAAAGGACTCTTCGCCACTGCCTGTCGAGTTCTGGACCACCAAGGTGGAGCATGATAAAGTTGCAACGTCCAAACGCGATCAAGCGGCTGGGACAGACGATGCACGTGAACCAGTGCAGTAGCTATCCAGCTGCCCTGTAGCATTGCGTGCAGGCCACGATAGTGCTCGTTGCCCACGTGCACATGCACTCTACGCGTCTGTGAGCAGGCGAACTCCGCCAAGCAGTGGCGTGATGAGGAGAGGTGAAGGAGCGTGAGGGACAGTGAACAGTGAACGAGAAAGGCAAGCAATGGCCTATAGGGGAGCGAAGATGCACGACTCTTTGTCATGCGCTGCATGTATTCACACCCACCTTTGGCTGTCTGATCTTTGCGAGTGGCCAGGAGAGGAGTTTCGAGAGCGCGACAATGATGAAAGCCTGGATGATAAACATCCTGAGCGGGTCCGAAGGGTTGTACTGGTTGGGCGGATGTGCTCCCTTGTCGAGGATAGACTGCGCTGCTGCCTGCTGAGGTGCCGCGGTGGCTGCGACGCTGAGCGTGTACATCTGCCCTGCAGTCGCTGTGATTGTCGGCGTAAAGGTCGTGATGCGGGCCACGGCGCTTGAGGTGGCCTCTGCGATGGCAGAGGTGATGGAGGACGACATGGTGGGTGCGCTGTAGGATCAGCTGCCGTCGGTAGGCGAGCTCGAGGTTGCGCCGTGTGTCTCCTGTCGCTGGTGGATGACAGCAGCCCAGTGGCCAAGAGGGGTTGATGTTGGTACGATAGGGCAGAGAAGAGAAGAGAGAGTGAGACGAGCTTGGACGATATGCGACTGGCCTCCTGTATCGTTGCCCTTTGTCGCCGCGCGGGCTGTTTGAGCGAGAAGGAGAGGAGCAAAGAGGCTCCTTTCAAGGCAAGAAGGGCAGCAAAGTGGCTTCACGCCGAGAGAAGAGGCGCAAAGGGTCTCAATCACTGGGCTAACATTCAAAAGGAGCAGCTGCAGCAAGAGTCACGAGGCTGTGGCTCTCCGGTGCGATTCCCTTGCATGATTTGGACAAAGGCCTTCTTGGCCGACTGTTTCGCCACACACCTATGGTAGAGTCTAGGACATGGGGCACCAACTCCGCCTCTCCTCACGACCCATATCGCCGTCTACTCCTCCACATCCATGATTGCCTTGTCCGCTTCGGTCCGCGCCTTGCGCTCAGCTCGTCGCGCGCCTTGCCCTTCTGCCCACTTCCGGTTCACCACCTCTGCAGACTCGCTCCTCGGTCGCTGCAGCAAGGCTGTATACTTGCTGGATCGTGCAGTCTTGCCCGCCCCGAGCTGAATGACCGTATTCGCACCTTTCCTCACTCCTCCGCTCAAACCTGCATCTTGAATCTTCCCCTCGCATACATTGCCAGTGTTTAGATACGACTGCAAGAAATGCGCAGAGATCGTCTCCTTGATCCGTAGTTGCGTGTGATCCACCAGCATCTCTTGATACGCTTTGCTGCTCCGTGCATCTGGAGTGTCGCTGTCTTGCCGCCATGTCAATCCTGCAGACGCAGGGTATGCACAGTCCCAAAGAACGAGCGGCAGGTCCGCTGCCATTTCGTAAGAGGGCTTGCAGTCGACGAGGGGTGCATCGGGGTACTTGTTTGCTATATGCCGTGTTTTTTCAGCGCTTTCCTCGCCATTGTGCGGATTACTATAGCCAGTGTTCAAGAGCGCATCGACCACTGACGGTTCTTCTCTGCCACTTCCAACGAGCAACAAAATCGCCATGATATGCCGTACTTGATGATACAAGAACGCACTTCCTTGGAGGTCAAAGACATACATCTGCTCTTCCGCAAACGTTGACATCGTATCAGAGGCTGAAGTCCTCTGATCCGGCGGGACAAGCGAGATAGTCGCGCTCATAACTCGCCGATAGAAGTTGGTAATCTGCTTTGTAGCGTCTATCTTGCACAAGTTCCTGAAATCATGCTCGCCGACTAGCCTGCCGGCTGCGTCTCGCATGGCTGAGATATCGAGCGCCGAAGAAGAGGCAATCGTAGGCGTAGAGACAGATTGAGGAGAAGGGCTTGAGAAGAAATACTTGTAGTGACGGTGCTGGCATGAGAAGCGGGCATCGAATTCAGGCGTGACGGGTGACCAGCCCAATATGCGGATTGAAGAAGGCAAGACGCGGTTCAAGAGCGACATGTATGGCAGCTCGCCCCGTGGCTTGTTCCTCGCTTTCGCAGCAACGATTTGCGGGTCTTCTAATGATGCAGCAGCTGCAGCTTCTTCCGCCGTGCTTTCTTCCTTGCGCCACGCAGGCGGTCTCCAGCTCTGCACTCGGACGCCCTGCTCTTCTCCCAGCTGCGAGCGCACATAGAGCGACACGACCTGACCAGCAGCCGAGACGCCTCTATCCGTGCGTCCACATCGACTAAAACCGAGTTTCTCGAGGTCTCGCTTCTCCGAAGGCCGTATCAAGCGCGCACTGACGAGCGCATCAAGCAGAACCCCTTCAACAGTAGGCAGCGCATTCGAGGATGAGATTGAAGAAACGTCTGTTTGGAGGGCAAGACCGCCGTATAACCAGCCTTCATAGCTGAACCGTAACGCAATCTTGCGACTTCCATACCGCTCGAAAAAGGTCGATTCGTCGTTTTCATTGCTGCTGCTATCGTTCTTCAAGACGGCGGAAGATCCAGACGCGTTGCCATTCGCACGAGCTTGTTTGAGAACTGCTTTGCGCTCTGATTTTGTAAGCTTGCTTTTGGTTCCAGCGAGTGTCGTAGTCGCTTGTGGACGATCACCATTTTGCGCCGGCAGGGCAGACGTAGAAGCTACTGGCACAGCGATTGGAGCGGACGTAGCAGACGACGATATCGATCCAAATTGAGCACTTGTCGGGGTAACGCCATTGTTCCCGTCTTGCCGTTGCTCAAGCTCTGCTATCCGTGCAAGCAGTTCTTCGCGAGACGCACTCGCGTACTTGGTTGCCGAGGACGCCATTCTGGCTTGATGCGCGCGCAGGGCAGTCAGCGTGCCATAATGGTGCTTGAGGTTATGCGCAGCACACCGAAGCATGCGCGGAAATTATCGGTACGGAGAGAGCAGCGGTCGCCTTTGCCCTAGCACCCAAGCTTCTCATTGTGTGGCAAATTTGTGCCGAGGAGCTGCAAAGCGGTCGACGAGCAGGTTCTTGTGTATTGATCTTTTCAGACTGCATTGCCCTTCAAACCAAAGACGAGATGCTATATTTGTACAACGACACTTTTCCAGGCCAAAACCAGCGGCGCCAGCGCCTAGACAAAACAGTTCATTTCACTTTCAAGCTCAATTGTAATTGTCATCACCCATGGCTGCGAGATGTTCGCGATGGCGCTCGATGAGGAGAGTGAGCATGCTCGTGTCTCGGTACTTGCGGAGAGGGTTAGTCTGACGACGACGGACACTTGGAAGCTTGCTCTCGTAGCTTTGCTCGACGCGTTCATCGACAGGGTTGGCTTGATACACGCCAGCAAGGGCGCGGTCTGCGATATCTGCGATGCGCTCGAAAGCAGTCGCAGACTTGATGACTGTGCCCCAGAAGAAGCTGCGTGTATAAGTTGCAGCAGGAGTGATGACCGAGACTGTCTTTTGCGAGTGCTCGACCGTTGCTGGCTGGCTGGCAGAGAGGAAGGAGTCGAGCGACGCGCTGGTCGAGCCAGAGGGGGTGGGCGAGGGTGTCTTGGACATCTGGCCGGAAGACTGCAGAAACATGCGGGAAGCGTGTCAGTACACGAGCATAGACGTTGTGCATGCACACTAGGACTTTGCAACTCACGTTGGTGCGCCTGAGCGGGCTGCCAGCAAAGTAGCTCCAGATGCCGGTCGAGTGGGTGGACTCGTAGACGGGGAAGGAAGTGTAGGTCTCCATGGCTGGATGAGGTGGTTGTGTATGTGCTTGAGAGACTCGACAGTGGATGCCTTGCGCTGCTGGCTGCTTCTGAGCGGAGTGCACGTGCGAAGTGGGCGGCGGTGGCGAAAGGGGGGCAGAGAGAGCGCGTCGATGAAGACTTGCTAGAGCTGAAGCTGAGGCAGAGATGGAGCGAAAGCGGAGTGTGGTGGTGAAGGCTGAGCTGAAGCTGGTGCTTGTGACTGCTGCTGCTGCTGCTTGGGATGAGGAAAGGAAAGAGAAGAGAGGCGGCCTCGCGGTGGCCTTTTTATCCTCTGCGGGCGCCTAGGGGAACCGCTGCACATTCTTGAGCTGGTCCGGGCGATAGCAGCCCAGACCATGCAAGAACTGCCTAAAGAGGCAGAGATGGCGTGCTGTAGGGGCCTCTCGAGGAGTAGCCAAGCTGTTCTGCAACGCCCACATTCCGCACTGGGTCGGCGAGGGCTCGAGGATCGCGCTTCTTGACTCTGCTCCGAGCGATAGCCCTCGAGGCCGCCTGAAGGACTTGAAAAGCTTCTAGTCTTGCTTGCAATACGTCTCATTGCTTCTGAGATGCACCTGCGTGTGCTGGATGCGCCAGATCCATGTCTCTGTTCATCCTCATCCTGCTCAGGATCGCAATCGCCCGCTCGTCGCCTGCTCCAGGCTGCCCTGTCGAGGCTGCCCTCCCAGCCATGCCCGGGAAGCCTCCCATCGCGCTCGCCATCGTAGGTGCGAGTCCTCTCGTAGGTGACTGTGCTTGCATCGCATTGGCCGCAGCGTGACCGGCTGCTGGAGACGCGTCCGACTTGTCGCCGCCCGTGCTCGAAGTGGGCGACGTCGGATTCGCAGGCGCGGCCTGTGGCGGATCCTCGTATGTCTTCCACAGAGCATAGAGCGAGATGATTTCTTGCACAATCTCCAGGACTATTGGCATCTGCACGTTTAGCGAGGCCAGGAAAGTGATGGGGTCCGTCTTGCCCCGCGGCGGGGCTGCAGGCAGCGCACTCCCAGGCTTTGCAGGCAGGCTCGGGTGCATTGGCTGCCCGCCTAGCGGACTACTGGGCATCGAAGCTGGTATTCCTCCTTGACCGTTGGTAGACCGTCCAAGTCCGTCGGCTGGCGGCGGGTGCACGGCACTGAAAGACTGCGTTCTTTGACGCTTTGCACCAGGCTCGCCATCCGGTGCGCCTGGAGCCGGCCTTGCAGGTAGGCCCTTGACGGTATTCATCAGGTTAGGCGGAATGTGAAGCGAAAACGCAACGTATATTGCGCCTATCGCCAGCAGATGGGGTGGATATAGAAGGCAGAGCTCGGAGCGGTAGGTGTCGTTGAGTACGAACCTATTAAGAATTCTTTAAGAATGTGCAGATCGTTCGGCATGGTTTCACAATGCCGCTTACCACGCCATCTGCATCGAGTTCTCGTCCATGTCCAGCGTCGTCTCCCTTGCGGGTATAGGTCCACTGTCTCTGCCAGTCATGTGGACGAGACTTCTATACGGATGGTACACGACGAGGTGGAACTCCAAATCTTCGATGAGATCTAACAAAGGAAGAAGAAGCTCAAACACTGATCTTGCTCTTCTCATTTCTGAGCCTTACAGAATTCCATCTCCGCAACTTTGGTCGAGTCCGTTGGAAAATTGGCTATCCCGTATTCTGTCGCACGTGTCAATGGCGGTACGGGCCGTATGTTAGCAGAAGAGTTGGCATACTCACCACTGAAGGTAGCTCGCGCTTCTGTGACGACCACTTTGATGTGTATTGCCGTTTCTTCAGCTTTTGCTGCGACATAGACGCAAGCAGTCGCTACGAGCGGGACGTCAGTCTCTGCAGTCGGGAACGAAGGATCAGCCTGAAGCCCAGAGCTTGACTTTAGCTTGCTTTTCACACACCGCAGTAGCTGTTGCGGAGGTAAAAGCGGCGGAGGTAGATGATCGCAGTGGCCACTACTTGCTGGCGCAGAGACAGCCGTTTCCCGAGTTTCTGAATGGCTGGACGCAGGCATAGCAGGCCGTCAAATGGGCAGCGGTGACAAGCTCATTGAACCGCAACTCACCATTTGCACTCCAGATTACGATCCAGGCCAGCTCCTGCTGTGTTGCATATTTGGAGTCGAGCGCCCGAGCAGACGCTAGGGTGCGCCTGTCGACGAGCCAGTAGTTGCTAGATGACCACGGACACCATAGTGATTAGCAGTGTAGCCTATGTGCGCCAGTCCAGCGCGCAGACGACCAGCGATGGCCAGGGGTCCCCGCAGGACAGGACAGCTCACCCGTGCGTCGACCTGTAGAAGTCGGCGGCCATGAGCTAGCGGTGGTCTCTGGAGGCCTCATAGATCCAGTGTGCTGCAGGCTGCGAGTCTAGCTGACACTTGTACGAGGTCGAATTGACTGGCTGTAAACAAGCACGTCTCCTAAGATGCGATCATGCATCAAGGCTGTCCTTCCTTCCGACTGCTCGCCTTGCCCCAAGGACCACCAGTGGCCAAGCAATGGATCAACTAACACAACGGTAGCAGCGACGATGGACCAGTCGCACAGGCGCAGCAAGAGGAAGCTCAGGAATGATGAAGACGGTACTGGTGGCCACAGTGATGTGATCGGTCAGTTCTGTCAAGTGAGCATATGCAAGATGCTAGAGCGGTACTGACGACGACTTTCATCATTACTTGAAGAGAGAATGCTAACTCAGTCATCCAAATCTGGATCTCCGCGCGATGGAGGCCAATCTCTCCCTTCGCAACCGGTCATACAAGATCTCGAGCCAGGTCCTATGAAACCTACCTTTGAACTGCCCGACTTTTCTGGCTCAAGCTGTCAGCTGATTCTACATCGAACCTGTATCTCTAACAATGCTGACGTTGATTCAAGCCCTCCTTGAACGTGTACAGAACTTTCTACCTCTTCTAAATCAGGCGAATGCGAATCTCGACAGTCACGCTCCACCTGGATTTGAGCTGGTCGAACAGCCAGATGAGGAAGAAAGCGGCGATGAGGAGAATGAGAAGCGGACTATCAAGACGAGAGACGCCTCTGATAGTGAAGATGACATGGATGACGCAAACGTCGAGCAAGATGGTCGCGATCAGCGGCAGATTGTAATGGTCAGTCACGGATACTGTGCACGCTATGTGCTAGAGCGCAGCCTCTTCTGACCATCGCAATACTACAGGACCTGGCACTTGGCGTCTTTGAGCAGAGAAAGCGGGAAAGAGAAGAAGCAGTCGGATGTCAGGATAGGGAGGACTCGGATTCCGATACCACCTCCAGCGATAATTCCGGGTCTGCGAACTGCTCTGGTGAAGTTTCGGAAAGCTTTGAAGATAAAGCCTCGGGAGCTGTTGTGGGAGACACCGAGACTGAAGATGCTAAGGGAAAGAGTGGCAAGGTGTCAAGCCGCACAAACGGATCCTCGAAAAAGGTCTTGATTGAAGAGATGTCCTGAGGCTACGTCTGTTATGAAGAATTCGAAGTATGTCGTTGTAGCTAGTATCAGGGAAGCACAAGCTTCAAATGGCACGCACGAATGCTCGCCAGCAGCGTCATCATGGCTTGCCACTCGAATGCCTTTCTTTCCCAAGCCAACATGCGCCGTCGGAAGCCGCAATCAGGCAAAGCCAAGCGCGAGCAGCTGCAAGCGAAGCGAGCCACACGACGAGATGATGCTGGAGGCTCTGAAGCTGGTGTGCCCGTCGCAAGCACGAGCAAGACCGCTTCAAGCTCTGGCAAGCCAGGCAACAGCATAATTGCCAAACGTCATGCCAAAGGGAGGACTCCCGCAACGCTGCTCTTGGAGGACCAGCGACGAAGCGAGGCAAGAAGGAGCGCTAGAGCTGCCTTGGAGAGCAGATTCATCAGGCTGCCGCCGGCGTATGTCG
Organism: Cystobasidiaceae sp. HBUAS51001; assembly: GCA_003351005.1. NCBI lineage: Eukaryota > Fungi > Basidiomycota > Cystobasidiomycetes > Cystobasidiales > Cystobasidiaceae > Cystobasidiaceae sp. HBUAS51001. The sequence continues at coordinate 757,030 of KZ857210.1, read as the reverse complement.
AGCACTATCGAAGTGTCGTGGCAAAAAGGCCGTTCACGAGGCCAGTCGGTGCCAGTGCAGCGTGTCTGGACGAATGTAGGTTACGTTACACCATCAAAACTGGGAGATATCTTGTCGCACAGGTTCTGGGTTGCTGATATAACGTTCTTGTATTTCCCTGCAGCTGCTCTCGTTGCTGCCACTGACGGTACCGAGAACGACCTTACCTGTCCCAAGCGACCAAAATGGAAGTTCTACATGACCAAGAAGGAGGTTGAAAAGGTAGTCTGAAGTCTTCATGCTCTCGGGTCACGCCAGGGCTTATGATGTCTGCCGCATATTGGCAGAACGAGAGCGTCATGTTCGAGAAATGGCTTCCAGACCTTGAGAAACGGCTTCAAGCGGCTGAACAAAGGGCTGAATTCCAAGTCATGGGCTAGTGAGTCTCCTCTGCTTCTACTACTCTTGACGACGGAAGCCGTCTCTAACACGGTGGCCTGTAACCAGCTTCGAACGAAATCTCGATGTCTGGCGGCAGCTCTGGCGAGTCAGCGAAATCTCCGACATCCTGCTCGTGCTGCTGGACGTACGGTGCCCGTTGCTGCATTTCCCAACTTCACTGCAAGACTACGTTGCAACACTTCGTCCACGCAAGCGGTGCATCTTGATCTTGACGAAAGTGGACCTGGTGCCGTCTCAGCTGGCAGATGCGTGGAAGACGTACCTGGAACAGCGCTTCGAGATGACGGTAGTAATGGTAGAGTCATACAAGGAGCATACCAAGGGCGTTAACACTCAAGGTATCATCACAATTTCCGGCCTTTGAGCAACGTATGCTGAACACTTGCATGTAGGGACGCGATCTCGGTTCGATGTGGGAGCATCCCTCAACGTCCGCAAAGCTCTAGTAGGAGCCTTGCAAGACGTGCACACATCCCTATGTACTCCGCCATCAGGTTTGAAGCCAGAGACAAAAGCGCGCTGGCGACCTCGTGTACGTGAGGATATTACCTGGCCAGCTCTCGTTACAGTACCCGAAGAAGAGGCTCTGCGGCGCAACGAGGGCAAGAGGCATGCAGCAACTCGCGCCCAGCATGCGACTGCAGATGAAAAGTCGGACGGCGGAATCTTGGCAGGAGGCAAAGCAGAAGCGAAGAAGATGCGCAGGATGCAACGCGCGCAGGCGATGTCTGAGAAAGCGAAAAGTCAGGCTACAAGTGCGAATGCCACCAAAGGACAGCGGGATAACGATGCAGAGGTTGAAGGTGAAGAAGAGAGGGAGGGTGAGGAAGACAGCAGCTCGTCATCGGACAACGAGGATGCCATGCCGCAAGAGCAGCCACCCTATCTGTCCATTGGACTTATCGGCCAGCCCAAGTAGGTCTACGACAGTGCTCAACGACCGCATTCGCCGCAGCTGAATGCAATTGCCGACAGTGTCGGCAAGTCATCGCTTCTCAACGCTCTGCTAGGCAAGAAAGTTGTGCGAGCATCAAGAACGCCTGGCAAGACCAAGTCACTGCAAACGATCTACTGGAGCTCTGAGGTGCGCTTGGTAGACTGTCCCGGACTGGTGTTCCCCTCATTCGTTGGCATGGAGAAACAAGTCATGGCTGGTGTGATACCCATACAAAATGTGAGTGCGGATCTCGTGCTACCCAAGTTTCGACCAATTGTACGTGAGAATACTGACGCAGTTCCTCGTCCAGGTCGAATCTGTAGTACACGAGCTTGGACAGCGCATGCCTATGGAGAAGATTCTGGATCTGCAAATGCCCGAAGAGCTTATTGATGATGTTGCCGGCGAGCAGTGGTCCACAGACACTCTTCTAGCCACCTTTGCTCTTGATCGCGGTAGATATTATCGCTCCAATGCTATGCCCAAAACATGACTGATGTTGATCCTCGACTAGGCTTCCTGACTGCGAAAGCTGCGCGACCAGATGTATACCGGGCAGGTTCGATGCTCCTCCGTGCTTTTCATTCATCGCAAATTGCATGGGCATTTCGACGACATATCGAGCGTGTAGAAGGAGTCGAGCAGGAAGGTCTTTGGCTGCCAGACTTTCAAGCTGGTCCTGGGCGGGAGATTGGTAACAGTGCTGCTGGTGAGCCACAACACACGGATGTCGAAGGCGTCACGACTGTCACGGAGGGAGAAGAGGATCACACAGATGAGGTCAGTGACGCTGAGTCTGATGAGGATGAGAGCCAAGAAGATAGCGATGCGTCTGGAGACGAAGATGAAGGCGAGGTATTGACAGCACCTGCCCAAAGCAAGCCTCGGCTGGGGACAAGCAGCGCTTTCGGACTTCTAGCGCTGGACCAGTCCGACGAAGAGGAAGGAGAAGCCTAAGACTTGCAATGTCGTTACCATCTGTAGCATACAGTGTGTGTATTCCACCTATTCCAAAACTGAGAACGCGTCGGTGGCAAAGTCACGTGATCCCGTACTTCGACGTCGTGCGCGTCATCAGACGGCAGAGATGAAGCTTCATCCATGGCAACCTCCTACTCAAATTTGTGAAGCTGCAGTTGTCTTCAAGCGGCGACTGGTAGTCATGCGAGCCCGTTCATCAGCTGGACGGGGAATGCTGCACGCCCTTTTGTGGCTCATCTTTGCGCTCGTCGCCAAATAGATGCGACTGTTTCTCCAGATCCAACTCCGAATGTATGACGGTTTCGCTCGTTCCGACATCGAGCAGACATCTACGACACTGAACTCTACCACAGTCGCGCGCTTCGCGTGCTCAGGCCATTGACGTGGATGGTGTCGCAAGTGACGGCGTGGCCTGAAAATCGAGTCTCAGAGGTGAGCGAGGGAGCGAGGCAAGGCTTCGACGTGAAGCGCAGCACAACGAGGCTTGCCGGCTGACACTCTCATGTAATTGTGCGAATAGCCATGACTGCCTTCGAAGGGCCGCTGACTTCCTCGTCGTGCAGCCAGGCTGCGCATGGCATTCTCAAGGACGATGCTCTGCATCTCTACACACACAGCAACGGCGACAGCAGCGCACTTCTCGCCAGCATCGACGTCTCCAGCTACGTCTCTGTAGCCCACGGACCCGTCCAACAAGGCCTGCAATGGGATATTGTCCTTCTCGCCAACCCAAGCTCGTCGCCTGACGACTCGCTGAGATTTGCCACTTCTGCTGCCTCTCCAAGCGGCGCGGCAAACGTGGGCAGACTCGACTTCAGCAAACTGCGCCGCAAGTCGTCTTTGGGTGGTTCGCACGCGCTTCCCATTACATCCTCGCCGCTCGCGCCTCTGAACACGTCTGGAGTGACCTACTCGAGCTCGCCGCCGTCGACATCGTCGAGCAAGACATCCGCATGGCTCAAGAGCAAGCTTCGATCAAAAAGCATCTCCACCTCCGCATCGTCTTCCTCGTCTCTGTCCGCCCAGCTGCGTCAATATGATGAAGCTCCGCCTCTGCCTCCCATTATTACGCAGGTTTCATCAGAGGTGCTCGGTCACAGGCACTCTGACACGCGACGGCCATCAACGGCGAGCGAGCTGTCGAGCAGCACCTCGAGCACATCCAAGTCAATCAAGAGCAGTGGGCCGCTGATACTGTCGACTATCAGCAAGGACTTGCGCGATGCTTGGCTGCGCGCACTGTCTCAGGCTATCCTCTCTTCGACTGTCAGTGCGCACACAGGTCCAGCCAAATCGATACTCCGAAAGAGCAGCGCTGCTGTCGGTCGCATGAGCACTTCTAGCTCACTGCCATCATTGAGCATCCACACATCGCCATCAGCAAACAGCTCACAGTACGCAGAACTTGCATCGTACAACTTTCCTAGAAAGCCTCCGCCTTCACCTCTGCGTGTTACGGCGATAAAGTATGGCGAAGCAAGCTTCAAAGCCGCGCCAGATTCTGCACACACTTCTTCCTCCTTTCTTGAGCTCGATCCACCGTCGCCTGCTTCTTCCGCTCCTGGGTCACGCCGAGGCAGCGCAGCACACGGCCAGGGCTCCGACTCCGCTATCACTCCAAAAGGCTCATTGGCGATCCTGGCTGATTCACGCCGGTCCTCGACATCTATGAATCCACTCTTGCCGCAATGGCTCAGCGAGATTCGGCGCAACAGTACAGGTAGTACCGTCAGTCCGGTCTATGAGCACGGCGTCCCATCAGATGGTTGCGAACGTAGCTGCGATCCTCTTCGTCCGCTTACGCCCTCTTCGTCACGTCCGGGTATGCGACCGTCAAAGAGCTCGAGCTACCTGCACACTGAGCCAAGTCAGGAGCTGCTCACCCCCAAAGCTATGCTTGACTCGGAAGCATTGACTAGCGAATCACGGCCAACTTCGAGAAGTATTAAGATCTCCATTTATCCAGACGAGAGCTCTACTTTTGAGCCAGTCGACATATGCGATACGATGGAGTGCGAGTCCACGACTGCTGAAGATGGCGAAGAAGGTGCTTCTAGTAGCATGAAAACAGACCTACGCGCGCATCGAATGCTATCCGCCACGTCTATGTCGAGCTCGGCACGCCGGCGTATTATACGCTCACCCTCTCCAGAAACGCCGCAGCGCATTCCATCCTCGCAAAGCATGACGCGCGGCTTCCTGCGCCCGAGCGGATCGTCCGCTTCGCTATCTTCGGTGGCAGCGTCCTCTCTATGCGGAGGCGGCGAGTCAATCTCGTCACTCGCACCGAGCAATGATCCGCCTACACCGTGTCCAGGCTATGTCGAAACGCTTGCGCCCGCGCCCAATTCTTGCGAGCTCACGCCTACATTACCGCCCGTCGGCAACAACAAGCAGAAACTGCAGAATTATTTTGGTCTGCCAGAAGACGTGGCCGCTTCGCCCGAGGTCGCAGGAAAGCACAAAGCCTTGCCTTTGGTCCCATTGACGGGAAAGCAGCACAAGAGCAAGAAGGAGGAAAAGAAGATCAAGAGCCCAAAGACGCCTTTGCATGCGAGCTTGGGCTCGGTATTCTCGAGCAGCAGCGCCAAAGGGTCACGCCTTTCCGGATCTACTGGCAGGCTGTCCGAGGACAGAGTGTCTGTCAAATCGAACGGCAGCATATCTGGGTCAAGCATTTCGGTCTCACAATCATCGTACGGCCGCTTTGCGAAATCGCGTCATTCTGGATCCGCAGCTTCAAGCGTTGCTGGACGCACTTGCGCAAGCAGCAAGTCCTCCTGTGATGGCTTTGGCGTGCCAAATGTGTCTGCCGATGCCGATGTTGGCAGACACATCATCGATCCTGCAGAGCTGCGAAGGCTTATGCAGGAGCGTATCGCGCCCAAAGCCGCACCGCGGACGAGCTACAATTATGGTCGCAGAGGCACGGTCATGGGCGCCGCGGGCTTGCCAGTCTCCATGTCTATCGGCTCGGCCCTCGATGCGTATGCAGATGCCTCCCCAGCTGCGGTCAGAGAGGAGACTGCCGCCCTGTCGTCATCCACGAATCCCGTGCCGCTTAGCGCGGGAATACACAAGCACACCTTTGGCAAGGCTCACACAGGACAGTTTTGCAGAATAGCTTCACCGGTACCTGCTGCGAGCGTGTTGGGCTCCTCAGCATCAGAAGAATTGCAGGAAGGCAAGCGGATGCCAATGCGCAGCGAGTCTGCCACCAACTTGAACGTGCAGGCTCTATTCGCTGCACTTCCACCCCCACGCAGAAGGAGTGGGACCACGGTCACGAGTCCACCTTGCAAGGCGGCTGCAAACTCCCTGCCTCCTTTGCCGGCTGTACCTGAAGCTGTCCGAGGTACCGCTGAAGAGACCTGACCGACCTGTCGCTCTCACTTTCTTCCATTAATTCTCACACATCGCAATTAGCATATATGCACAATATGAAACGGCGTACCACCGCGATAATGTCGTCATAAAACTATTTTCTTACAAGCTAGCGCACAACGCAGCTCCAAGCATACGGGATACGACACTATTCATTACATTTAGACTTGCATCATGCAACTCTTGCACCACCACTACTATTCAGCCTTCTGTAGCTTTAGGTTCTTTCGTTTTCTGTTTTGAATTGACGGCGCATTTGGTCAATAATCCCTGCCGCGTGCACGACTGCCGCTACTACTCTCATTGCCGCGGAGTACTGCCGCCCTCTAGGAAGCTATCATCCTCGTCATCATCCGCTAGTAAAAAGGGCTGGCTCGCGCTTGCGTTGTTGCTGCCAGGACCGATAGAGGGTGTTCCTGACCTACTGCTTCGCTGCGAGCTCTGCTGCTGCTGTGCTTGCTTGGCTCGTATCGCGGTGATGTCACCTCCTGCTGCGCGACGATCTCCAAGCTCTGCTTCTTCGTCATCGAGATCAAAATCGAGCGAGTAGGCTGCTTCTTGGGCTGTTGAGAGGTCGATGGCGGGTATACGCGTGAAGATGGACCGGCCTGAACGCCGCAAGACAATGGCTAGGCGGGAGAACTACATAGTGATGTTGGAACGACGGTCAGACATTGGCAGTCAGCGAGAGGAGGGACGTAAGCCGACGGACCTGAATAATGTTTCTTGCAACAAGAAGGAAAGTATCAAAGACCTCTTCACCTTTGGCGGAGCAGCCCGAGAAGAAGATGACAATGACCGTGATGACGCAGAAGCCGGTCAATATCTGGCAGATCATGAATCTCAGCTCGAGTAGAGACGGCGTCTAGCGTGCCAGACCTACCAAATCGATGATATTGAAATATGAGCTCCAGAATTTCTGGTGGAGGTCCACGTCAGCCGAGACTGCCGCAAAGCAAAGGCAAGAAGATGCAGCACACCTTGCCGAATGCAACGAAACGGATTGCGACTTCGATGCTGCCGACATTGCTGTCAGAGTGCGATATAAAGCAAGCTTGTGGCAATTGCCGCTCACATCATTGCCATATTGATGAAGAACTCCAAGAGGTAGAAGGTCAGGGTGGGACAGTCACTGAGCAGGCTTAAGACCACAGTCGTCAATGACAGGATTGCCAGCGAGAGGTAGAGCCATATGTAGAAAGACCTGGATGCATTTCATGCATTGTGAGCGGAAGGTGGTCATACACACGCCGCTGCCTTAGATGAGCACTTACGAGAAGACGAAGCGGTTTGCCAGACCAGACAGCAGCTCTTTACGAGACAAGTAGTGCTGAGAGCTGCGTGTCAGGAGCGTCAGCCCGGTACTCGCTGGCGGCCAAATGCATGGCTTGTAGTATGCCAGCCGTACCCCGTCCCTAGCCCGCTGGACCTGCGCATGGAACCAGTGAGCAGCAGCCTGCACGAGCATATTAAACAGCAACCCACCCAACAGGCTCGTTCATGTTGACGTGTCGATGGTGTGGGCTCAGAGCCAACCTCGATTGCCTTTCTCGAGGCCTGCCTGGCGAGAGCGTCCTGTGGCTGCTGCTTGTACCTTGCTACCTCCCGCACAACATCAGCTGACTGACCTGCACGCGTGTCCACATTGAGAGGTTCGTTTGCAGTCACTGCACTGTGGCAGTGCCCTCCAGCAGGACACTCGCGGAAAATGGCAGAACGGCGCGCGTCAACACGTGCAGCAGGCCCCGAGGCATCGACATCGCGTAGAGCGTCCAAGGTGGCAGACAGCGAGGACGACGAGTCAGACGTCGAGGTGGCCAGCCAGTCTCAGCAGCCACGGCGTGGCAAGCTCACAAACGGCAAGCAGCGCGCGGCGGACCAGGACGAGGACGGCAACGAGGGCGACGGGTTTGGCGAACTCGAGGAACCTCTGCCGCCGGTCAAGCTGGACGACGAGTTCAAGGACAAGCCCATCAAGAAAGAGGACGCTATACTCAAGATCAACAACCTGGTTAAAGAGTGGAAAGAGGTCGAGCGCCGGCTGGTTTCGAGTTTGGATCTGCTGGGCAACGCCGCATGCGACTTGCAAGAGGCAGTCGCGTCTGGAGCTCCTGACGCGAGGGCGACGGAGGTCAGCGCACAAGGAGAATGGCTCTGACGCATAAGAATTGTTGCTGACTCAGAGACAATGCAGGAAATCGACAACGCCGACAAGGACTACCGCGCCTTGCTGGACAAGATCCAGGAGGCTCGGTATCGGAAGGAAGCACTTGAACAGTTGCGAAGCGCGCTCAACGAAGGTGCCCCCGTAGTGAGCCCATATGACTGTCCGTGTGGCCGGAACAGTACTAATTGTGTTGTATTGTCTGCAGGTGGACCCAGCAGGAGCAGTCGAAACGGCCGTCCAGAAAGCAGTCGAGAAATACCTCAGTCAAACATCAAGAAAGAAGTATGCAGCATTACAAAAGTACATTGACTTTCGCAAAGCTCTTTGGGTAAGTCGACCTTGCTTCTGACGAGCCTTTCAGCGGTTTATGTATGTATTTTTCGTGCTTGCAGGAAAGTGCGGATACCGAGCAAGGCATGCCAGACATCAAGACCTTCATCGAACGCGAAGACGGAGACAGCGAATCAGAAGATGAAGAGATTGAGGTGCAAGCGGGCATCCAGACCTTTAAAGACCCCATCACCTTTGCCTGGCTCGAAAAGCCAGTCAAGACGTAAGTTGCAGCGAGACTCGCCTGCGAGCTGCCATGACCTTCAGCTAACGATACCTCAATAGTGACGCATGTCAGCACGTCTACTCGCGTGCGAGCATCACCCAGTATATCAGGGCATCTGACCACCGAACGCATGCAGAATGTCCGGTGCCGGGCTGCAGCAAGATCATTAGGCTCGACGCGCTCGTCGATGATCCACAGCTGGAGAGACGTGTTCAACAACGCAAACGACGTCTGTCGGAGAGAGGGAGGGAGGCGCAGGTGGATTACGAGGACATTGATGATGACGACGATGAGGATGAAGAGCAAGAGAGCTAGCTCCCGCACTCGGTAGAAGCTTATCTCGGCATTGATGAGAGTCAAGGAGGGATTGCAGTGATAGCATGGCGCCCTCGTGGCTCTTTCACCGATGTAGTGCTCGTACCGTGTCATTGTAATCATTTTCGCTGGTCTTCTCTGAAATTTTGCCACCGAGCGTAGAACTGGCGTGTCTTGCTGGACAGCAGTCTTGTCTGTCTCGACCGTCGAAGATGCTATGTCCCAGGACCGTTGGGCGTACAAGAGGCCGCTTCCACCGCTGAACAGCTACCATCAGGCCACGCCGGTGTCGCCCGTGCTGCTGTCGACGCTCCTCCTCGGCTCGCTCGTGGTGCTGGCCGCGATCATCCTTCGAGCGTGGCAGACTGGCAGCATGCAAGGCATAGGTCTGCTGGCACTCCGAAGGGCTCAGAAAGGCTTCACGACTGGATCTAGTGCGCTCATTGATGGCCCTCTAGTCTCTGCGAACGGCACGAGTCAGGGCCGTGACCAGCATGACGTCGAGGACGGCGTCAAGGACCTGACCTACCCAGGGCTGCTCAACACCTCGACGACATGCTACCTCAATTCCACACTTCAATCACTCGCGTCATGCCCTAGCATCTTGGAATACCTGCAAAGCCTGGTCGACTCGAGCGATGCGCACCTCGAGCTCACGTACGCTCTGCTGCAGATGCTCCGGGCGCTCAACAGCCCAAGAAAGAATGGTGTCATACTCAACACCAGCGGTGTCCTGAACAGCCTTTTGAATTCTTCCTCTTCTAGCAATGCATCCAAAAATCGAAGACGTATCATGCAAGGGTCAGGCCAACAGGATGCGCAAGAGTTCTTCCTGATCTTGGCTGAAACTGTCGAAGAAGAAAAGAAGGTCCTTTTCGACAAGCTGGCAGAGAAGAAAGAGGCCCAAGTCGGCTTTGAAGAGCTTCTCATGCCTCAGGAGCTTTTGCAGACCTTGTACACATTCGTGCGTACCGTTTCGTTCGCTTCTCTTTGGGAAGTTTGGCTAAGTCGGTTTCATATGCTGGCAGGGGAGCGATGACGCCTTGCGGAACCCCTTCGAAGCATCCATGGCTCATCGCACTAGCTGCTTAGCGTGTGGCTACGGTATGTAAGCTGGCCATTGAGGTAGTGATGTCGCTGCTGACACCGCTTGAACATTGTAGCCGAAGCAATCCGGCACTTGCCAACCGAGAACCTGACGCTGAATGTCCCCTCTGCGGTGAGTGGTTGAATATCAGTTCGGCAGAGTTTGACGGAGCACGGCTAAGCACGTCCCTTCACAGCGCGTTTGCCCACTGGAAAACATGCTCGGAGACTATACAAAGCTGGAGCTCATTGACGAGTACGGCTGTCGCCGCTGTTCGATGATAGCGACGCGCAACAGACTCAAAAACCAACTTGACGCGCTCAAAGGTCCTGAAGGGAGCGAAAGCCGGAGTCAGTCGAAGAAGAAGCGGATACGAGAACAGCAGCGTATCCTTGCACAACTAGACGAGATCGTGGAAGCAGCCGACTTTGAGATGGAGACTTCGGACTTGCCAGTCAAGCTAGACAGAGCCATCGGTCCGGCATCGAAGCAAGTGATGTTCAGCGTACCTCCGCAATTGCTGGTGCTTCATCTCTCGCGATCATCCTTTTTTGAAGGCTCTTTTGGCTATTCTCAAAAGAATAATTGTGTCGTGCAATTTCCAGAATATCTGGACATGACGCCGTTTACGACCACGAGCAGGCTTAACATGAACCCCAATCAGCCATTGTCGTCCGGACAGCTCCGCGACGATGGAACAGGGAGCAGTATGAAGTACATCTACTCGCTTTCAGCAGTCGTCGTACACGTCGGAAATCACTATTCTGGGCACTACTTGACTTTTCGCCGAAGGCCACGCTCCAAAAAAGCTGGATCGCTTGCAAAAGACTGGTTCCGGATATCCGATGAAGACGTCGAACTGGCGAGCCTCAATGAAGTCCTCTCTGCCAATCCCTTTCTCCTGTTCTACGAATCCTTCAATGAAAATGCCCCTCCTGCCAACAATACAGCGTCCAGCTTTGAAGGAATGGAGAGTTGGCGGATTCTCAGTCAAGCGGACTAGAACTTGTATGCATGGCCTTTGAGGTAATGGTAGTCGTCCATATTCTCCTCGATGCCTGTCTGAATCTGCTGGTCGATGGGCCAGTCATGATTATAAGCTTTGGCTTTGTCGATACCGGAACTCGCGGCAGCGTCATCGTCTGACAGAAATTTAATCAAACATCAACGAGCCCTGAGTTATTGCGAGCAAGCTGGGCGAGAGAAAGAAGGACTCACGCCAACCTTCAGAAGTGCAGCGTGATAGTCAGCATCGTCAGCAGTCTATCAATGAACAAATCAAAGCATGGCTCACCTTCCCACTTCTTGAAAAGCGCATCAATGTCCGGATCCTCGGGCCAATTTAACATGTCTTCGGAAAAGTTGATTCCCATGAGATCGCAGAGCTTCCGAAGCACTGCAGCAGTATTCTCAACGATATCGTCGCTTTCAATAATCATCGGCGGCTTGTCAAGCTTCTGCTGTAAGAAATCGTATAGCCTTCGAGACTGGTGTATGCCGATCTGCTCGGCATTGAAGTGACCTATACCGACGTCATCCCTCGTGGAAAGCCTCACGAAAGAGGGAACGCTTTTCTCGGGGGATCGAATCAGGAAGACATGCTTGACTATTGGCGAGAGGAGCTTCTCGCTTGGGATGAAGGTCGGATTTCCTACATCAGCAGGCGCAGGGGATCAGCGGGAATCCACTTCACGTCTTGAAGCGATCCTTACCGTCTGTTGCGAGATCTGGCAGCTCGGGGCCTCCCGGGTGACGGTAAATGCTGTCAGAAGCATATTTGGCCATCTATCGAAGTTGGTCGAAGAGCATTCAGCGAGGCATGCGGTATGGGACTTCTCCAACGTACGTCTTTTGTAAAGACGATCGTCTTGCCGTCTGGAGGTGTAGTCATATCTTGCCAGGTCTGAACATATGTGCACTTTGCGTAGCTGCTGAATTTCTGATCGCACTGTTCCTGGCTGAACAACGATGAAACGCGGTCATCTGACCAGAAGAATGGTCCGCCTGAGAACGCTACTTTAGCTTAATGCTCTTGGATTGCTTGCAACAAGTCTGCTCGATTTGACATACTTAGGGGTTCGTGCAGAACTTGAACGTCACGACCAGGCCGGGCCAGCATGAAGCGCTCAAAGACGGTGGATCTGGTTCGAGGCCAAGCCCACAGGACCAACGCCTTGGGGCGGTCTTCGCTACTCGAAGTCATTGTTCAGAGTCACAGGTTGAGCGCGAGTCTCGAATTCAGCAGTGAAAAGCAGCAAGAGGCCAGCGAACGGCTGCTGGCACGAAATTAGCCAGGGATTGCGTGGACACTCGCTTATTATTCAGCATAAAGGCCGCTACGCCGGCAGTCATCCGTTTACGCAACAAAGCTAAAAGCACGGGCCTTGAGATAGGGATAGTCTTCCATGTTGTCCGCAATAGCAGTCTGTATCTGGTCGTCAATAGGTCAGTCATGGCCATATGCTTTGCCTTTATCAACACCGGCAGTGCTTGCCACGTCCTCGTCTGTGAAGCACACACAGGGCATAGGCCGGTACTCTCTGTTTCCGAAAGGAGACAAGCTTACGCCAGCCTGTGGGCAGCAACGCAATCAGAAGGTGAAGCTCAGATGAGGTGATTTTACTTACCTTCCCATTTCTTGAACAAAGCATCAACTTTGGGATCCTCCGGCCAATCTAGCCTCTCATTGCAGAAGTCGACGCATAGTAGGTCGCACAATTTGCGGACCACAGCTTCTGTGTGCTCGACGACGTCATTGCTCTCGATGATGATTGGAGCCTCGGCCAAATCGCTCTCCAGGAAGCGATAAAGAGTCGCACTGTGCCGTACTCCGAGCTGCTCCGGATCAAAGTGCCTGGGGCCGATGTCCGTTTGCCTAGCCAATCTTGCAAATGAGGGCGCACACTTCTCAGGAGATTTGATCAAAAAGACGTGCTTCACGCCGGGCGATATGAGATCCTGGCTCGGAATGAAGGTCGGGTTACCTGAAGACGGCTTAGCTGTGTCGCGCGGATGGCCACGGTAATGCATACCATCGAAACCATGATCCGGCAGGCGGGGCGTCTTGGGTCCGCAGTGAGTAACTTCCATAATGTGCGAAGCCATCTGACCAAAGAAAAAATCAAGAAAGCAATCAGACTCAGACAGGACAGGCTGGAGGGGAGTCTATCAGACATCTTTGACGAAACTTGCCTTCTTTCCGGATCCCATCGTCATCATATCTGACCACGTCTGTGTGTAGGTGCACTGCGAGTATTCCCTCCATTGCGAGTCAATGCGTTCCTGGCTGTACAAGAGCGAGACCCGCTGATCGCTCCAGTGTTATGGGGCGCCTGCGTGGGGAGAGCGAATTAGCATTTGGTCACGTTTGCTGGTGCCATGAGCGTTGCGTGCGCACTGAATGGCTCATGAACTACCTCGATATCAGAGTTAGGACGAGCGAGCATGAAGCGCTGAAAGACGGTGGATCTCGACCGTGGCCATGCCCACAGTATGAGCGCTTTTGTGAGGGGTCTATGACCTGAAGCCATGATGTGAGGAGCGAAGAGAAAGGAAGGACCAGGTATTGATGTTGGTCTAAGGCTCATTGCAGGGTCATCTGCGTCCTGCGACATTTGCGTGGGGTTTGTGCTCGCTTGCTCTTCCATCGGCACAAACGAGGTACAGACGAAATTCGCAAAAGAGACATTGGACGGAAGGCGATCCCAGCTAGGTCTCCTTGTCATCTTCCTCATCTTCGCTTCCCATATAAATCTTTGGCATGGGCGCATCCTCGTCCGAAGTGTCGTCATCCTCGTCTTGCTGCATCGCCAGTGTTGCCCGCACCACCTCCCCTTGAGCACCACCACCATATGAGACAGCTGTCCTGGACGCTGTGTCGTCTGCTGTAACATCGGTGGTTTCAGACATATCACCTCGCTTCGAGGCCACTATGTCGCGATCCAACGTAGGAGTTCTCTCGGCAGCCGAAATGCTATTCGCAGACGCACTAACAGTTTGAGGAGGAGCACTGCTGGCGGAGGATGGCAAGACGGCGCTCTTCAACGGTTTGGACACGCTCTGATCACTATCTGGCTGCATGTGAGACGTGATGGCCCTGGCAGAGGCAGCTTGCATAGCTGCGGCGAACGCAGACGTCGACCTTGACGATGCGGGAGGTGCCATCATCGAGCTGGGTCGCGTCTGCAAACCTTGCGTTAAGAGGGAAGTGCTGACGGGATCCACTTCATAGCCATACTGTCCATCATCCACCTGAGTTTGTGATGCGAAAGTAGGCTTGTGCGAGTATTCGGCACCAAGCTGGTGATTGTTCCCGACTGTGTCCTCCTCTCTATTCTTATCATCCATTTCGGTGGCCAGTTCTTGAGATTCTTGCTCATCCAGATTGATGGATCTGCCAGACAATTCATGTGTTGCAATGCGCAGGACGGCGCTCTTGACCAAAGGCGGCACGACCGGGCGCAGGAGACCATCGATAGTGCTCATAGCCAGGGCACAGACGGTGATGCCTTCGTCTCCTACGAGAGCCCGACTCTTGAGACCCCTGCTGTAGACAGTTGTAGCATGTTCCAGTACGCCTTGCGTATTTTTCGCCATGCTCTGCAGAGATGCATGCAAGCATTGCAGGATGGCGAGTCGAATTGAAGGACAGTAGGCCAGCGCTTCGCTTAGCAGTGCATCCGGAGCGTATGTCGGGGTAGAATTGTAGAAGTGCTCTGACAACCCATAAGCCAATAGTAGCCGCAGAACTTGGCCAAGAACATTGCTCGGCAATAGCCAAGCTGCATGCAGTAGTATGCGATGTAGTGCTATCGACCAAGAAGGCGCGAAGTCAGCGACTGAGAAGGCCAAAGTCTAGCGCCATGGACTTACAGCGCAGAGAGTGCTCAATCGCCTCTGCTTCCACAACAGTCGTCCGACGCCGCCCGGACATGACTTGATCGGACTCGAAAAGTCTAGCTCGCTTGGCTTTACGTCCCTCTTGCCCGCTCTGTGTCTTCTTGGCATCGTGTGATGACGCTGAGATAGCACGTCTGCCTTCGTCGGGATCAATGAAAGTGGCAGCGTCACGGACGATGCTTTGCACGATCTTGCTGAGCGGTTTGACCGCATCGTCGGGGTGCAGGTGCGTATATTCGACTATCAGTGACGCCAGTGCATAGATTGTGCTCTTCGTAGTTCTGATTGTGAGGGGATCAGCCTGGCACCTCGATGGGCCTATTATGTGTACTCACGATCCCGCCGGATACGTCGTTTCGACAAAAGTGAGCAACCCTAATAGATCCGTTGAGCGGTTTGACACATGGGAGCCGGCACTAGACACGTATACCATCAAAATAAGTAACGTGAGAATGCAGGAGAAGAAGGCAAGAAAGCCTCACCTGGATAGCAATTGGCCTAGCAAACGGCAAGCTTGCACGTGCAGGGATGGTAATTGCGCCAACTCTGCTACCCGAAGAGCTGGATCGTGCCGTTCTCTGACCGGCGAGTAGATCGTGGCGTTCATCATTCGCGTACAGAACTGCACGAGATGGCCAACGGGAACGGCTACGGCACGCTCGGTCGGTGATCTAATAAAACAGCGTCAATTGAGTCAAGACAGGTGCTGAGAGGTATATTCACTAACGCCAGCATCAGGATCAACAAGTCAATGAGAGATTCAAACCTCTTGTACATGTTGGTGACTGTGTGGATTTGCTGGCCGAGACCGGTAGGGCTTGACGAGCTCGCAATAGGCGGCATATCGAGCGGGGCCAAGGTGACTGTGGCATTTGCGTCTGGAATACTTTGCATAAGCTACGCTCCTTTTGTGCGAAGAATGGATAGGCTCACCGGGTAGAAAGGTCGAAGTCATCGAAGTGAACAGAGCTTGCAAACTTCCAAGTACGCTTTCGACTGTTCGTCTCCAGCTGGCAGATGCCTGAACCTTGCCAGCGACAATGTAGACGCTGCCAAGACAACGAGCCGCTGTCCGGGTGGCATATTTGAGGTCGTCGTTCGTTGAACATGTGCAGAGCAAGTTCAGGGAAACGCTCTGGATGTGCTGAGCTAAAGGCCGTAATGGCGAAGCAGAGAGATGGAGCAAATCGCAGAGATAGCCCAGAGCTGACACTCGAGTCTGCGAGATGCGATAAGTCAGCAGCTGGAAATCATGTACAAATCATATTACGCACGTCGATATCACAGCCTTCTGAAGCGGCGGTGTTTAGGAGACCCTCTCCAAACTTGCGGACAGCGCCTGCGTTGGCCACTTCGCGTGCAAATTCGGGCAGGTATGAGGCTTTATGGATGGAGAATATCAAGAAGTCGCAAGCTAGATTGAAAGCTGCCGACGGAGCTGGAGCTTTGCGCTTTTTGGCGTGGGAGTTCGTTCGTATATGCAGCGTGATCGAGGTCAGTTAACGGCCATTCAAGCGACAAGCTGGCCTGCATGTACCGAGAGGACGAGCAGGGCTTCAGAGAACCACGTCTTGCAATTTTGAAGAAAGATAGCCTCGGACTGCCTGGATGTTTGAAGAGCAAGCTCGAAGCCGGCAGCTTGGGCGGCGGCAATTTTCGAGCTGGCAAGGGCTGTGACGCGAAGATTCCATCTGTACAGGGAGCTGCTTAGCCAGGTCATGCATCTACGAACTATCAGACGCACCTATGCAGAATGCTGGCTGCACGTTCACACTCTTGCTCGATTTTGCCCTTGTATTCTTGCTCGACTTCGCGGATCAGGCAGAGACTCTCGAGAATGTCCGTCTGGCCACTTCTGACGGCGTATACGGCAGCTTCATCCGTGACGAGCTGATGGTTGATCAGATATGCGAGCCTCGCTGAAGGTCGCACAGCCAAAGGGTCCATGGCAGTCGCTGGGCTGTCTGTGCAAAGTCAAGCCAGACACAAAAAGCACGTGCCACGGACAAATCTCGAGGTTCCTTCTGTCGTGAGAGTGCTATGAAATATTACGATGATCACAAGAGCTGATTATACGCTTCACGCGTCAAGGCAACATTGTACAGCTTCGGGCCAGTGATCTGTGCGTGAATAGACTGTACAGGTATGGAACGACTGAACTCAACGTGCTGTAGGTTGGTGGCGATGATTGCGAAAGAATGCGAATGAAGTTCACGAGGTGTGAGGAGATGTACGAGCAGCGAAGATCAGGCGTCGCATTCTAAGCGAGATGTCCTCCTTCCTACATTGACTACCGCGAGTCATCGTTGCGAGTGGCCGAGGAATCGCCAGACCACCATTTGAGCTCCACGGCGCTGCTGAGCTTGCGCATCATCGATGGCCTGGAAGGCTTTGCAGTGCCCTTCTGAGGCGACGTGACACTGCTCTCTTGACTTGGTCGCCAAGAGTGCACGCTCTCGAGCTTCTCCTGCCGTCTTCTCACTTCGGCCTCGCGTTGACGTTCTGTGTGACGGACATCATGACAGCCAAGCAGGCGAAGGAGAAGCAGGTCAGCTACCGCTCATCATGCTGTCATGATGTATGTGCCACTACGCACCCGCTACTGCCTCTGGAGAGTCTTCAGGCGCCAGTGGGGCAAACAGGCCTGAGTTTCAAAATATCAGTCTAGTCCAGCGCGCTTTACGCGGTCAAGCCTTACCTGTCCTTGTCATAAACTGGTTCCAAAGTGACCCTCTCCATGTCTTGCTGCTCGCCTTCTCGCTCTGCTGCTGTTGCTCCTTGGACTGCTGCTGATGCTGTGTCGCAGCGCGCTGACTGCCCTCTGCTTCATCGTCGTTGTTATTGCTGTTCAAGGCTGCCACTGCCCCGGAAGCAGCGAGTGTAGAGGACGGCCGTGACGCTGAAGACGCCAAAGGCAGTTCCATGCTGACTGTAGTCGCGATTGCAGACGGATCTCACCATTTGGGGCGGAAGCAACAAGCAACGAAGAGGCGACAGCACGTGATGAAACGTTAGCAGTGGCGACCACAGCCGGCTGGCACCTCCGAAAATGATAAAAATCTGTGTATGGCAACATAATAGAATTACGCTACAGTGTATTACTCCCTGACTGAGCTCCCGCATGCATTGCACTTATCGCTTGAATCCGCTTGATGCTTCTCCAAAGACCTGGTCGAAAGTCTTCTTGGGGTAGCGGTCATAATCCGCTCGTAGCTGCACATATGGTCGCAACAGCTTGCGATCGATCTTGCGCAATGACTCGGCTTCCAAGAAGGACCCAAGCACTTCGACTTGAACCTCGAAGAGCTTGCCAAGTTGCCTGAGCATTTCGAAGCGTTCCGTGACCACGGCCACGCCGAAGCTAGACATGGCATCCTGATACGCCGCAAGATCTTTCGTAAGCAGGATGGTGCCGGTGTCGCCCACTGGGAACTTTTTGAAGTGCTCGAGAAGCAGGCTGTGGAATGTGATTCCAATGTCTGTCAAGAGGCCTTCTTGATTCTTGCCAGTGACACTGGATGTGACGACGTCGCGCACGCGGAGTATAAAGTTGCAGCATGCTGCGCATGGCTCGGTACGCTCAGACTCGAAAAGATTTGCATCGGCTTTCGGCTTAAAGTCCAGCTTCTTTTGCCGTGAGAGCAGAGTCGTGAGCCAGGTCGTTACAGCTGTGGTCGACGCAACAGTCAGTCGCTGCATCCAAACGCATCACGAGTAGTCACTTACCCTCAGTGACCTTCACTTCAAGATCGTTGACTCTGTTCTCTATCCGCGTCATGCTTCCAGAGTTGTAAGCCGACATTTCTCGCCTGATAGCCAACGAGCTGCCAGCAAGCGGCAACACTGCTGTTGGAACGTATCGCTGCCACAACTGAGTCGCGAGGTCGACTTCTCGTATGACCTTGAGGCAGTCTATAGGTGGCGGCATGCGACCGTCCCACGCCGCGACGAGTGACGTAGCAGTATCGAGCGCCGTCTCGAGGTACCCTTGTCCAAAGCTGTCACCCAATACCCTCAGTAAGGTAAAAGCATTCTTGGGTGCTTCTGAAGCCGGCGAGAGCTCCAACATCCGCCCGACAGCTTCCGCGTGCCAGCGTAGCAAGCGTTCCGCAGTTTGCAGATTGACCTGACCATCTTCGTCTGTCACGTGCAAGAGCTCGTCGCCCATAATGCGCTGGTTGCCGCTATCTCGCGGCGTGCTTGGCGACTTGATCGCAGAATTCTCGCCGCTTTCCCTACGCTTGTCTACGTTTGTATTGATCCCGCTGAGCTTCATCAGCTGTTTGAGCCCTCGGGCACCTTCGCTTTGCATGGCAGAGGCTGCAGAAGATGCCTTGTCCGTAACGCTGACGTTTTGCGCGGCAGTAGTGATCTTATCTACCATTCGGTCAAACATGTTGTTGCCAGCTGTGTTCTTGGTCTTGGAATGTAGTCGGTGCCACCGCGTAAACTTGACAAGACAGCCAGCGTACAGCTCGGATAGACTCTTTTGCTCCTTTTCGATATACTTGTCCAGATATGGTGCGAAAAGCTCCGCTAGGGCCAGGTCAAGTATGACGGTTACGGCTGCGGTGTTCGAGCCGAGTATTGGCGTTTGACCAGATAGGACAGAGACCCCTGCCATTGACTGCCGATCCGTGGTTGGACTGGTCGCCATGGGGGCACCCCCGGCAGACCTGAAGAACTCTAGTGCTTTCAGATCCTCCACGAGAGAGTGTGTGGAAGAGCGCGCTAGGTACAGCACACGTAACAATGCCAGGCTTGATGAAGAAGATGCTGTTTCAATGAGCTGCTCCACCTGCGCTTGTATGACTTGGGCAAACACGCGCTGCAAGAAGACCTGCATGACGATAGGCGGATTTGGGAAAACTGCTGTGATGATCTTGCCTTCCTGATCGACTGTCACGCGAATTTCGTCGTACAGCTGGTCGAGACTGGGTTCACGATGTGGTGCTGCGGCATCCGGATCTGGCAAGTTCTCCCATCTGCAAAATGTCGATCTCAGCACCACTCAGCGTGTAAAGACATGTAGCAGCTCACATTGCCGTGGCAGTGATAGCGCTGGTGTCCAATACCCGTTCCCTCGAGATGAAGAAGTCATGCTGGTTGACGTAGACTTGGACGCAGGAGTTGCCGCCATTGAAGTCTAAAAGCACCCTCGCGCAGTGCTGTTTGCAAGTCATTAGTAATGATCCAGATGATATATGCGCGGAAGGATGCACTCACCGCCATCATTTTGGGATCACCTTTCCGATAGTACCGGTCAAAGTGCTTGAGCATGTCCGTCTCGAACTTTTCGCAGTATTTGTCGATGGAGTCGCGGGTCTAGGCATACATGTCAGTCGTACGACTTGTTCATGAAGGACATGGAGTAGCCACGCACTTCTTCTCCGCCTTCGACATCTTCAATTTCTCGTGCCACGTTCGACAACCGACGAAGGATGCTAGCCAGCTTCGAACGCCCTTCTCGACCTTCTTTCCGTAATGCCTCGAGGCTACGACAGACATCTGATCAGCGCGAGTCAGGATTGACGGGCTTGGCGACGCACCTGCTTAGGTCACCTTTCGCAACATCATAGTAGTAGGTGATGATGTCGCGTGCTTCGAAAGCTCTAGTCCGCAGGCGGTCCAGTGTTTCCAGCTCATCGCCTGCACTTTGGATGAGTACGAATACATTGGTCTGTCGTGATCATGGCCAGACTCACCGACTCGGACTGTCGTCCGCCCAACCTCTGTTATCCGATTCTCCAGGTTCTGGAATCCGTTGTTGACGGCCTGTAAATGCTCGTCAGCTTGACTGCGCAAGTACACGAGAATCCAAGCTTGCTGACATTGAAGTTGTCTCTAAGCTCCTTCACTTTGGCTCCATATTGCCGTCCTGCTGCTTCGACCTGCTTCTCGGCCTCTTTGGTTTGGACAGCCACATCCTTGCGTAGTGGGATCAATTCGTCGACAGCCTGCTCAAGCGAGCTAATGAACGGCGTTGCGTCGAAGGCTGAGATACAGCGATAATCAGGTAAAGCACAACTTGCACATGGCATTGACTGCGACGCACCTCCTCCACCTTCCTTGCTTTGGGTGATCAAGCTGTCTGTGAGACTGCTGACCAGCTTGGCGACATTGAAGTCGGTAGCCTCGAACGATTCCAAATCCAGCGGCACGTCTCCAGGCAAGATGTCGGCATTCGAGGCGTCCAGAGTGTCCCCATCTGTCAAGTCTATCGATGCCTGACTGTTGCCCCGCCCTGCTGCTGACGGCCGCCCTGCTGGACTCGGAACAGCCAGCGAGCCATTGCTACCGCGTACACCGCCGCCGCGGCCGTCCAGCGTGTAGCCAGCAAAGGCGTTATTCATCGTCACCGCATTGTTCGGTTCTGGTCAATATGTGGAAGGAGCAGATCGGTCAGGAAGCAAGAGGCGAGCTCATGCACAACACTGCTCTTCTGCTTCGAGCAATATGAGCTCGAGACCAAGCAGCGCCATGCATCGATGCTGGATCAACCTCATTGCGCAGGAATGCAAGAGCTAGCGTATGCGCAGCCTGAGCGAAATATCCTGAGGGCACAGATAGTCGGCCTGGAAGACGGTCACGCGCAGCTGCAGGTCGCGCTCGACGTGGTGCAGTATCATATCCTGCAGGGTCTTGCAGTCACTCCAGGGGCAGCATTCGGACACACGCTAGGTCTAGACGGCGAACAGTGCATGCAGCTGTTCAGAGCGCTGCCAGCAAAGAGCGACAAGAAAGCCGTACCGCTTCACGTGGGAGGACGCGCATTCACAAAGCACAGTCACCGCGACAGCAGCGGGTTCTGGGGCACTTCCACAGGCACAACAAGCCAGAAGAACGACCTTGCAGAGGCCTGCTTTGAGCGCATCTGGGCAAACACGACCTGGCGAAACCTGTTCTGGCTTCCACACGGCATCCTGGCATATGAGGTGCGTGTGGCGGCTGGCTACGGCATGCGCTTCCAAAAGAGCAGCAGCAGCGAGGACGCGCAATGGACCTTCAGAGGCTTTGTCGAGCCGGCGAGTGAGCACGGGCACGGGAATGGCTGGAGGCATTGATGCTGGAGACTGGCTTGGGCTACCCCGTCCCGATCATCTAGTGCGACTGTCATGCACGCACAGAACGCAGGCTTCCTTCTCTACGTACACTCGTCTCTGCGTGGAAGCACACAGCACAATGTCCGAGAAGCCGTCCCTCGTTCTCTCGTACGAAAGCACCGAAGACTGGCCGTACGTCAGCAGCTATGTCTCAGACAGCCTGCCGAACCCTCTGCGGATCGCAGTGCTCGACTCATCCTTCAACCCGCCTTCACGCGCCCACTATGCCATGGCGACATTCGCACCAGCCGACTTTCACGCACACCTACTCTTGCTCTCCTCCAAGAATGTCGACAAAGTCGCCCAGCCTGGCGACGCAGCTTTCAACGACCGCATGGAGATGATCGAGCTCATGGCGAAGACAATGCAAGCTAAAGCACCTGAAGACTTCTCGGTCGTGGCTGTGGGAAGCCTGGCGGCGGCTACTTTCGCAGAGAAAGCGCCAATCATCCAAGAATACCTGCAGACTGTTCCTGCGACACCGCCAGGTCAGGAATATGCCCTCTGCTTCTTCATCGGCTACGACACCGTTACGCGTCTATTCATGCCGAAATACTACGGCGATTCAGAGGAGACTATGAACACGACGTTGGAAAAGTTCTTCATTCAAGACGGCTGTCAGGTGGTTTGCGCACGCAGACCAGTCGAGAACGTCGCGCAGAAAGACGTGGCCGACCAAGATGAGAAGGCATTCTTGGCTCGCAAAGACGTGGCAAAATGGATTGAAAATGGCAAGCTGCAAGTGGTGGATGTTCCTGGCACTGATGGCGTCAGTTCCACAAAGATCCGAAAGGCTTTCAAAAAGCTGTCCGAGGGTGACTCTGAGGAAGCGGATGCGACGCTGAGGCAAATGGTCTTGGAAGACATCCTCTCGCACTGCAAAGAGAAAGGACTCTACAAGCAATAAGGATTGTACTTTTTGTTGCACAGCTCCTGGAAATCGTCTGCATACATTGTGAGCCTAGAGTTGCAGCGCGTCCTGTCTTCCAAGCTGATCATCCTCGTCAGGTCAGGTCAAGCTCAGGTCAAATTCAAGTCAAGGTTAGAGCAGGTCAAAGCACGTACTCCTGCAAGCTGGAGCCAGAGTCGAAGCTCGGCAATCACGTCAAGATCATCTGCCGCGACAGACTTATCTGGATCCCACACAGCTGGAAGAGCAGCATGGTCACGGCGAAGAGCTCCACGGCTTTGCCTGCCCACACAGCAGCATCGACGCGCAAACCAATACCTCGCTCTCACAGCAGGCATTTCAGCGATGAATACATGTTTGGCACCCTGAACGAAAGGCTCTGGACAAGCAGAGTCCACATTCCGATGGAAGACTGGGCTCCCTCCCTTATCGTTGTAGAAGACTGCCACACGCCCGTACACAAGCAAGATGAGAAGCCACAGATGCCTATG
Source organism: Cystobasidiaceae sp. HBUAS51001 (assembly GCA_003351005.1). Lineage (NCBI taxonomy): Eukaryota > Fungi > Basidiomycota > Cystobasidiomycetes > Cystobasidiales > Cystobasidiaceae > Cystobasidiaceae sp. HBUAS51001. The sequence continues at coordinate 733,759 of KZ857210.1, read as the reverse complement.
ACCTCTGGTACACGCATAAGCAGTGGCCGGTGTTGGATCGCTCGCGTACGCACGCTTATCATGCATTACAATCATTCTCGGACTTCCGTCCTGTGCTCGCCCTCCGCGCCACACAAAGTCACTACTGACGAGCCAGACTCGCGTGCCTCCATTTCAGGCGTGAAATAATGCCCAACTGGCTCAAGAATGCTTATCTATGCTCCTCCTGACTCCTTCAGAAAAAAAGTGGCTGGGCACATTCTTCGACCAGTCGCCGACTGCATTCTCGACGAAGGGGAAGAGTTGCACTGGAATGTGCGCCATTCAAAAGCTGGCCCAGTCCGCCCGGTACTGCCTCTCTCTTCTCTTCTCATCACAGCCACTGAGACTTACCTTGACACTCACGTCTTCCATCTCAGGGCCTATTGCGTCAAACATGGACTCCTTCATCACCGTCGCGTCGCACAAGTGGGCAACCGCCTGCCACTACACTGGCGCCCTGGTCCTCTCCCTCTTCATGGCGGCTATGCTGCTAACGCTACTCAACCCGCGCACCTTCATGCAGCTCATCGTACGCAGCTTACTCTGATCACCGCTGAGCGGCGCCCTGACTGACTTCGCTCTCCAGTCGCCACGCCGGGAAAGGGGAAATCGCCACTTCCGCAAAATCGACCGCCATACTCGCACAGAGATGCTCAAATGGGTTGAACTGCATGGTATCGATCCTACGTGCTTCAAAAAGCTCTGCAGCAGCTCTGGCACCGTCACTCTCCCCCACTCCGCCGGCCCAAAATGTGACATTTGCAATGTCGTAGCGCAATCAACGCCAGGTGCACATGTGCCTGTGCCGTCTGCATCTGCATCTGCACTTGCGTCGCCTATGCCTGTGCTTGCTGCCACTGCCAGGGCTGTTGCTGCTGCTGCTGAGAATGACAAGTCTTCAATGACCGGAAGCGTGGCTCAGCCAGTCCGTGAATTTGACTTTGTTGCAAAGAGCGCCTTTTTTAGCTCGCCTCGGGATCTATTCTATGAGATGGCCACAGTTAGCATTCCTCTTCCCCTGGCTCTTAAATTCGGTTCATTTTTCAAGCTGCGCAATCTGCCGCATGGACAGAAACAAGGCGACTGGATCAGGGAAATTTACCGCCAAGATGGCATTTATCGCCAACGCATGGCCGCACAGAGCGCGGAGCGGAAGAAGTGCGAGCAAAAGATGCTCAAGAAGAACAGGCAACCTGGATCTATTGAATGGGCGGACCAGCAGACTGATCCGTCGTCGGGCTCTGGCTCTTCGGGATCTTCCGACTCTTCTGATTCGCAACCCGCTACTGCTCTTGTCTCTTCAAGCTCATCCACGACTCAGGGCACCGGCGTTTCCGAACTTTCTGACTCGCAACCCTCCACGGCTCTTGCCTCTTCGAGCTCCTCCACAACCCAAAGGACCACTTCGACCGCCGCTTCCTCCATCCCGACCTCTTCCACCACGAGCACGACCTCAAAGTCTGTCTCTACGTCCACGGCTCCTTCGACCTGCAGCTGCACCCCTTCGGACCCCATCACCGCCGTCATTGCGCGTCAGAAGCTCGAATCCATCGAGTTCTACAAGTGCCAACTGCAGTGCGATTGCCGCGAATGCGGCAAGATTGACCATCGGTACTGGCAGCCACCTGCGGGCATGACGCAGCATTGGTTTGTAGACCACGACGAGGGCATCAAGCGTGCTGCCAAAGGCGACTATCGAGTCGAATCCGGTCTGGTCTGGGCTTTCAAGCGGGCCTATCACAATCATCCAGGCGGCTTCGACAGCACCGATTCGCTGCTCCGAATTGTTTATTTTGAGCGTGAACGCCTCATGGGCAAACTTTCATTGACCCACCCCACCCTCTACAACCCTTTCCGGCCTGAAGATTGGGTTCAAGAGGAGAATTTTGTCGGCGGCTTCAAAGTCACTCAAGCCCAAGCACTGGTCGCAAAGCTCGAAGAGAGCAAGATCCTCCGTGCAAATGCAGTCGCCAGCGCCGCTGCCCTCGGAATCAAGCTTGAACGATGGGCAGACCTCGAGTTTAGGCGCCAAGTGCCCATTGGGATCCGGGAGAAGATCCAGCGTAAAGGCCGCAACGCGCCGCATTACTACGCCTTGGGGATCAACGAGGTATTGGGCTTCCATGCTATGGAGGTGCCTGCCAAGTGCGGCCTTACTCCCGAAGAGCTTGCGGCAAAAGATGCGAGAGAGACCGAAGAGCACAAGGCCAAGATGAGCAAGATTTGGCGTAGTATCGAGAGGCTCGCAGATTGAATGTGAGGGTCGAGATTGCGACTGCGACTGGAGCTGTCCAGGCAAGAGGGGCTAGTGCACATTTCTGTTGGTGTTTGCGATGTCTTTGGTAGCGAGCAGTTTGTAGGGATTAGAAGGCAATTGACAGGATGTAGACTTAGTAGAACAAGTTTCGATTGTTGGTATGTGGCCTGTAGATAAACGTGAATTAAAGAATGTGAATTTACATCAGATTGAGGGCTCGCATGAGGCCAATTTGCCCAGGTTCTCAAACTCGAGTTTCGCGCTCTGCATCTGCATAACGGATCGAGTGCCGGACCTTTGCTTGCTTGCTGTTGCTACATATAACGACATTGCACTGCTGACTACTGCATCGCGTGCTTGCTGATAGACTGCGTGCGGAGGGGACACGCTATTTTGCGATTCCATGAAGTGTGTCAGAAGTTGCCTGGCATCGCAGGGGCAGTGTCAGATCTCACGGCTGTCGGAGCTTCTACTCAGTGCTACTGTTGTATAGTCACTCACAATTCATGTAATATGCATCCTCTCCGTCTGCATAATAGCTCTTTTCGATATCCTTGACCGTGAACCCTAGCGTATCTTTATACAATCCCAGCGCTGCCCTATTTGACTTTCTGACATGCAAAGAAATGTATTGCGCCTTGTAGGTTTCTTTCATTGCGCGTTGCGACTGCAGCATCAATTTGTTGGCTATCCCTAGTCGACGGTATGAACGCAGCACCGAGATCGAGGTGACGTGCCCATGAGGCGGGAGAGTGGTGTCTTCGTCCCTGTGAGGCGATAACGAATGAAAAGGGTTTATCATTCAGTTAGCGACGTTTTCTGGTTGTCCGAGGTGCGTCATGAATGAAGCATTCAGATGGTTGAACACCCACATCTTTGCGAGGATGTATCCGACAATCTTGCCGTCCTCTTCGGCGACGTATGACAATTGCGGCCATGTGAGAGCATGATAAAGGTCTGCAGAGTTACAGAACGTGCAGAGGCGATTCAGCACAGTCTACTTTGTGTAATTTCTTGCAGTGAGTACCATCCTGATGGCCGGCACAAAGGGAGACGCGATGGATAGCCCGTACAGTATTTCATATTGTAGTTTTCTGGGAGATTCATGATGTTTGCATGTTGCATGTATATGAGGTCCTCGACCTGTTCACGCCAAGTGAGCGATAGTTTGAGCGAGCGAGGTGAGCAAGGCAAGGCAATGCATCAATTTCCAGTCCCCGTCCCTCGATTCAACACAGAGCGACAAGGATCACGCCGCACCGTTGCTCTGCGTATGTTCATGGTCGGGGTGTGCTTGAGGCGTGTACCTGGGTGTGTGTGGTGGGCTCTTCCGGAGTCGAAGTGCGCCTCGACAGTTGCGCACGTTCGTCCTCGTCGTGATCGAGGAAGCGGACAGGCGAAGTAGCGAGCTTGCTTCTTCTACGAGCAGGTTATCCAGAGCGTAGTGCACGGTATATACTCGCATCGACACACGTCACAATCTACAACGCTTCAAGCTCCTCTCCATTCCTCCAAGACCATCCACCTCTTTTGGCCACCTCGCTCCCTCCCTTTGGACGACGACGAGCTCTCCGCGTGCTCTCTGCCTCATCGCAACGGTGTCGTCAGGCTCGCATTGATCCGAGCTGTGTGACTGATCTATCAAGAGGTGAGCTGCTCTTCGTCCTGTTCGGAGAGATGTGCTTCCCGCTGAGTTCGCCATGCCACTACCTCGTGATGACACCCGCAGTCGCACCTCGCACTGCTATCAGAGCATCAGCCCAGCGTCGTCCCTCTCTCCGACCCCTGCACGAGCACATCAAGAAAAGGACGTCTCTCGCCTTGATAGCAGCGTCTACTACAATCCATACCGCATACCGGCGTCGAGCAGGCCCAGCTCGCCCACTCGTCGGAGGAGCGTCACTCCCGCACTACTAGCCAAGCACACCGACAACACCTCTACATCCTCGCCTCTACACCGAACAATCATGTCCACTCAACCGCTACTCCAGAGGCCCAATAGCCAGAAGCGCATAGCGCTGCCCGTCAGGTGCGTCTGCTCATTGACGTCGTCTGTTCGCTGCTGGTGATCGTGCGGCGGTCAACTTGCGAAATGACACACACACGAATACGCCAGTCACGAGCAGAGGGAGCTTGCTGACGACGGACAAATCAACACATGGAGCGTCATGCTGACTCGCATTCTGCATTCGTTTGTCTTTCTCACGCATAGGGTCGAGCCAAAGGTCTTCTTCGCAAATGAGTGCGTAGTCTTGCTCAAAAGCACATTTCACATTCATGCTAACATGGCATTTTCCCCATCCATCTTCCCACTCTAAATTGTACTGTACGTCTGCTCACTCGCTCGCTCCGCGCTCGCTCGTATCGCCCTTGATAATAGGCGTACCTTTCTCTCATGGCTCAATTTCACCGTCGTCCTAGCAGGTCTCTCGATTGGCCTACTCAACTTTGGCGATAAAGTAGGCAAGATTGCAGCAGGAATGTTTACGCTCGTAGCTATGGCGGTCATGATATACGCGCTGATCACGTACCGTGAGTCGCATTGCTTCCTTTTCCTCCAATTCATTTGCAGTGCGGGTAGCCGTCGGCTTTCGTAGGAGGTGCTGTCAATGCGCATCTTCCTGTGCCGCGTCCGCAGCTTGAAAAGCAGAGCAGCTCGTACTGCTATGTATCGTGAACACAAAGCCTGACGTGAATTGATTGTGTGGCTCCGTCGTCGTTCCATTTTAGACTGGCGAGCAAACGCAATTCGAAAACGAGGTTCAGGGCCATACGATGACCGGCTCGGCCCTACATGCTTGTGCATCTCTCTGCTCGGTGCGTCTCGTCTTTTCTTCCACATATCGATGGCTTCGCTTGCCTCTTTCTACCTCGAAAATGTTGTTGCAGTAGACGCTGACAACGGACGATCCGCCCTGCAGCTGCCGTCATCATCAACTTTGTACTGCGCTTTATTGAGCAATGAGCGAAACCCCAAATCCAGCTCTATGCCCGAGATCCTACAATCACCGCGCGACTCTGGCCGATGTCGACTATATACACACCCAGACAAGACTGCCTTCACACGCGCACATGCACACGCACGCACGCACGCGGCCGCAGCCGGCAGCCGCATCCAAGCCTACTTTTCTCTTAAGCTTAATCTCGACAATCTACGAGAAGAATCGCGCAGATTGAACTATAGCATGTCACAGAGCCGTTTTGTTGAACGAATGAATGTAAGAGGGGGAATTGTATTGCCTGTAATAATCAAGCTGCTGCCTTTCGACACAATGTGAGATTCGTCTGTCAATAAAGGAATGCCTTGAATGAATTGCCACAGCTTGACCTTGGTCTCGCAAGCATTCTGCAAACAAGAAGAGCGACTTTTGCAAGCCTGACGCAAATATAGCTATGATCTCCCCCATCAAAAGTTATTTCCAAATCACACCCGACGCTCTGGTACCCACTACAAATTGGTTAAAGGCCGGCCATGTCTACAATACTATTCGATCGATGCATATGTGAAGGGAAGCGGAACATCAGCACCCCCGGGGCCAAGTTCGCGAAAGGTGAAGACGGGATTGTCGAATGGACAGGGCTTCTCTGTATCTAGTAGGGATATTTGGTGGGTGAGCCACTGAGCGCGAGCGTCTTGTTTTGTTTCATCAGGATGAAGCGCATCACCCACGCGCAGAGAGCGCATGTTGCGGAAAAAGCAAGCATGGCGAGCATCGCTAGTGTGTATCGTGGCTCGTCTTGCTCTCTGAAGAGGTAGGGAGTGTAGATGAAGGAAGCGCTGGGGAATACCACGTAGCGTAAGTCTAGGCTCGCGCTTGTTCGGCGAGAGGAATAGAAGGGAAGCACTCACTTGCTGATGGAAGTCATCATACTGATTGTGACAGCCTTCTTTTCCAATGTCTGACTGCAGACCGTTGCTGCCCAGCCTGGAGAATAAAACAGAAGAGTCAGAAACCATCCTGTAGGAACATGCTCCGCTCTGCACTCACCGAGAATGATAGAATTGACACCATAGGTGCCGATGGTAAAAATGCACATGGCGACATATCGTCCGGCGGTATTGAGCGTCGCAGGTGCAACTGCAAAGCCAATGATCGCAATAGCTTTGCAGCCGGTGATGTGCCAAGTTCGTTCATTGTACTTTCCGGATGTGAGGGCTAGGATTTCTGCTCTGTCAGCGTTGGACCGACGTTACGTGATGTTGAGGCGGCTCACAAGTAAGGATCGAGAATGCACCGGCAATGAGATATGGAGGGCATGTGAGCACCAAAGTAAGGGTTCGACCAAGTCCAAGCGTGCCAATGACAGTCGGGAAGAAGTTCTTGAATCCGTTCGCCGCCCTACGGTTCGATCCCAAAATTCAGCTCAGACCCACATATCAATGTCGTACGAAGGTTCGCGCTCACAAATGCATGTTCTGCATGAAACAGAAGAGCCAAACTCGGGGATCTGTGACCGCCTGTCGTAGACCTGCCCAGACGGAGCCAGGTGCTGAGCGGTCGACGTTATCACGTTGCAAGCGGCTGTGGGCAAGTTGACGCTCGTCGTCGCTCAACCATCGTGTAGTCAAAGGTGTATCAGGAAGGAATGGATAAGCGCAGATAGCGACGACGCCAGTGACCGTTCCTTGGATGATGAAGAGCCTGTCCACATCAAAGGTCAGATTCGGGTTTTATGCAAGCGAGACAAGTCATGCTCACCATTGCCAGCCGGCCATGCCGAGCATGCCGTTCATCTCAAAGATGCCCAGGGCGATGAGACCCGCAAAGGCGGTTGCAAGGATGTTGCCAGTGTAGAGAATGGCAATTCGTGTGGCGATCTCGGTACGAGTATAGAAGTTAGAGAGAATGACTGTCAAGATTGATGCGAATGTCAGACCGAGTCGGTTGTTGATCAACGTGACGTTGAAAAGAGAACTTACAGAGTGCACCCGGGTAATAAGGAGCTGCACAAGCCCGGAATCAGCCTCTGAATCTGTTGTGTGACTAGGCCTTGGGAAATAAAGCACACCTTCCACGACGCCGAGGAAGAAGCGAGTAAGTAGCAATCCAATAAAGTTTCTCGAGAATGCAGTGCAGACGGAGATGATGGCCCAGGTGATCATGATGAGAACGAGGAAAAGCGAAGGCTTGACCCGAGTGATAATCATGTTTGCTGGGACACCGAAGAGAATGTAACCGACGAAGAGGATGGAAACACAGGTCTGTGGGAAACAGCATATATACTCAGCAAAGGGCTTCTGACAAAGGAATTTGGTTTAAGTTCACCTGGTACTGAGTTCCGGTCAGGCCAAGGTCACGTTCGAGAGACGACAATCTGGCTAGTGCGATTGCATTTCTGTCGAGGTAGTTAAGCCAGTACACTGTGACAAGTCACGACGTCATCAGTTTGTAACATACGTGTACGTAAGGTGAAAGTGATAACTCACTACTCCACAGCGACAGCATGATACGAACATCAAGCTTGCGCACCAACTTGATTTCGAGGGGGTCCGTCTTCTGACTGAAGCCAGAGTAGTCGGACTTGCCCTTGACGGTCTCACCGTCTTGGGCTGGTAACACCTCGAGGCGGGCCTCCTCGGATTTAATAGGCTGATCCAGGTCGACCTTGGTCTTGACGTCTTCCTGATGCGACATGGTGGATTATTGTCTGCGTGTGGAAAATTATATGGTGGGAACAGCTGTGGCTATCTCAAGGAGGTAGGAAGGAGAGCATCAAAGTGCGCCAGTCAAATTTTTATACCCCAGGCTGGGGACCCAATTCCAAGACAGCGTCACTAGCTCTTCCCCCCATACATGTGATCCCAATTCTTCCATTCCGAACTCTTCCTGGTGTAACAGGCGTCGAAATGGCAAGGAGAATCAGCATGCCCAGCTTGATTCCAAGACTTCGCTTTCAACACTAGTTTCCCTCGCTTGGCAGTTCGGAGTGTCGATATCGGGAAGCGAAGGTTATCGATACCGTATGTATCAAGGCGTCTGGTTGGGACTCGGTATTACGGTTAGCAAATCCTCCGCCACGACGTCTGCCTGCCAAGCAATTTGCAGCAATGACAAGACTGAGATAGCGTCTGCTAGTGTCATCAGAGAGTCACTCGGAAATGTCGGAACGGACAATCCTCGCGTATATATGAAGGTGGTGTCCCGCCTTGATGAGCCTTTCCGAGGTGTCGGGCTCCGGTATACAGGTCGGAGCTTCTCTTTGAGGGACTAACGGTATGATCGAAGAGGAAAGTGAGGCTGGGCAGCGGAAGGATACACTCTTGCGCACGTCGAGTGTGGAAGTGGGCCTGTAAGTGACCGTCTTCGTGCAAGACATCCATTGCTGAGGACCGTCCTGAGCGTAGTGATGCAGGAGCTCATGTAGGATTTCACAACTTCCTGAAGTCCAGAGAGTCCAGCAGCGTTGCGACCGGCATTGCAACGGACAGCGCGACCGTAGACAAAAGAGATGCAGTCAGCGCAGTCACAGTGTTATGCTGATGCCTATTGGTCCGGCTTCATTGTGACACGTCCGTCGTTTAGACGCGAGCTTCAACGCGTACAGCTCGATTGGAAATGGAGATGTACCGACTTGAAGAAAGTGGAGTTGCAGCTCGCAAGCAAGGTACAGCTTTCCACCATCGAGCACAGGTCGAGGAGACAGAGCGTCCGTCCAAGTGATATCGTGCAAAAGATGCAAGCTCGCAGGTCGATCCTGAGTCCAGATTTCATCTACGGCCGGCTGGAGCTTCCAGATAGATGTGACCGCGGCTCTTGCGGATACCTGAGTGCATGAAGGAGAGATTTTCCACCAGCCTGGCGGACTGACCTCTCTGCTTCACTCCGACTTATCAGAATCATGAGAGACCTCCGCCAGCTGGGCCAGGTGGCAGAACGGCCGCATCATGATTAATTTTCTGGCTTGCATGCCAACCAAACACAAAAAAGCGTCGCGGGCTGAAGAAGCAGAATTTTCCAAAGGATGGAGTTCCACCACTGTCAGCTTTCAAGACGTTCACGGCCAACTAACATGGTGTCCATGTTACGGTACAAGAGCATCCTGTCGTCCAGATCGCAGGACTTGGAGGAGCACTGTAGCAGCTGCAGACTCAGCCATCAAGCATGCAGGAGCCATTACCGGCACGCACTGGCCACGTCAAGGGCTGACTCACATCGAGATGGAGCTTTGGCTGCCTGTGCAGCCTACGAGGCCTAAAAGCAGCAAGGGCTCTTGAGCGTCCTCTGCCATGCGATGCTACCAATGTTGAAGCACAGCCAGGAGACAGCCGGGAGGAGCAAGACAAGAGCAAGACGAGGAGCAAAAGCTGTGCTGACTGAATTTGGAAGCACCTTGTTTGGCACGCTAAGAGGCGTCCTCGCCGGCCGAACTTGATTGAAAGCTGGCCTGCGTACGAGAGTGCGATGCGCTTTCTGCTGCTCCGACCGCAACAGCAGTGCAGGCCGACACGGGGTGCACGCAGCTCACACAGCTCCGCAACACGCTCACGCGGCTCTCACATCCTCTCTCTTCGTCCACTTCGCTGTTGGCTCGTCGACCCGTCAGGCACAGCTACCGTCAATCTCGAACACCTTGTCACGCAAAACTACAATCACTCCACACCACCGCCAGACGGCACGCTGCGTGACCTCGTCTTTGACCTGAACAGGTGCTGGATCTCATCTCACCTCCCTTCTGCGTCTTGTGCACGTCCGTCTCGCGCGTTCGTGACCATGCTCGCCCTCGCGACAGCAGGAGCAGCCCTGGCTTTAGCGGCGCGCGTGTCTGCGCAAAAAGCAAACACATGGGCAGTCGTAGGCGAGAGCGGCGTATCCGCTCAGCAGCTCTTTAGAGGGCAAGGCAACAAGGTGCGTACTTGCTGGCTGCACGCGGTCAGGCGCGTGCTGCTGCGGACCGTTTGGACGGACGCACGCTGCGTGGCTCTGGCCGCTTGATTGACTTTTAGGTCAATTTGATCTACCTTTGTGTAATGCTTATGCTCTGCTTTGCTTCTCATCTACCCAGGTCTACATTCTTGACAAGGTTGAGAACAACCCAATACAAATCAACGGCCATCCTGGTACGTTCGTCTGAAGTTTAACACCAGCAAAACGGGCGTTTATTTTCAGCTAGCTAAGCCTTGGGTTGGGTTGTTGCTGCCTGTGACTTGCAAACAGCCTGGGCGACCGAATATGACACTACAACAAACACCTATCGGATCCAAGATGTGAGGACAAATACGTTCTGCGCAGGCGGGAACGTCCTCGGCAACGGCACCTGGGCGATTTTTGGCGGCAACAAGGCTGTACAATGGGGAGGTTAGTATACTTCAGCGTGCCCAGGTGCCATGTTCACATGCTGATCTTTCTGTCCATCTCAATTGTTTTCTGCCGGACACATGGGTGATTGACAGGACGCGAAGAGCCTATTCCAGGATCGGAGCCATATGGCAACTACAACGGCGGAACGGCTATTCGCTTGATAGATCCTTGCACAGATGGGCAGTGCCAGTATACAACATCTGCTCAAGCGGCGATGCAAGGGGAGCGATGGTATCCTACCGTTGAGACGTTGCAAGATGGCTCCCTCATCATCGTGAGCGGAGCGCTTTGGTACTGTCTTCGAGGAGACACGCTTACTGAGTGGGGTTTTGATCGCGCCATAGATCGGTGGTATGCGAGATGGAGGCTATGTTAATGCAAGGTGAGATCTTGGCCTCGCGACTGGCGATCCATAGCGTCTCGACTAAAAGCATGGCTTCCTGATCAGATACGCCGATGAGCCGACCATCGAATACTTTCCAAGCAAAGGTGACAAGGTTGGCCTCAACATTCTTGCCGAGAGCTTGCCCTGCAATCTGTATGTACAGTCGAGCTTTGAGGCAGAGTGCTATGTCACTCTTTGAGGACCCGTCGATACCATTCTGCTGACGGTCGTCTAAACGCTGCCTTATCACCCAGATACGCCCTCACATGGCTTCTCCCGTCTGGTAACCTCCTCATCCAATCCAATTGGAAAGCCGAGATCTTCGACTGGCAAAATAACGTCGAGCATCCGTTACCGGACATGCTGCACGCTGTCCGAGTATACCCCGCCTCTGCAGCAACGGCGATGCTGCCACTCACGCCTGCCAACAACTGGACCGCGACCATCTTGTTCTGTGGTGGTACCAATTTGCAGGCTGATCAGTGGATGACGAGCCCTAATTGGGACGTCACGCATGTCCCTACAGACGATACGTGCGTGTCTATCACTCCGGATGTTTCGCCAGAGTGGAAGGATGAGGGTGCGTAGATTGACGGTGTGAAGTTGTTGGGTTTGTACTACTTGCTGATTCTTCCGGGTGATGTACTCTAGACAAGCTTTTCGAAGGCAGGACTATGGGACAATTTGTCATTCTACCGACTGGCAAGCTTTTCCACACCAATGGCATGCACCAGGGTACCGCAGGATATGGCAACATCACTGCAGTAAGTCGATGCAAGCATGGCTGCATGTCTATTGTGAGGTAATGAAAGAGTGCTAAATGTCCGCATTGCGTGCTCTAGGCTGTTGGACAATCCTACTCGGACGACCCTCTGATGCAGCCTTCCTACTATGACCATTCTGCGCCTTCCGGCAAGCGTTGGCAACGACCAGCAGGGATGGGTCCCATGACAGTCGTGCGAAGCTATCATTCAGCCGCGACGCTCATGGCAGACGGCTCAGTCTTTGTAGCTGGCTCGAACCCAAATTACGACTACATCCCGAATAAAGGTTTTGTGGACGAAGTTGGCCGGACATATACTTATCCTACCGAGTATCGCGTCGAGGTCTTCTATCCCGAATATTACGACAAGCCACGTCCTCAGCCAAAGGGACTGCCTACGAGTCTCAGCTACGGCGGCCCAAGCTTTGACATTCAGCTTTCAAAGTCTGATCTGGAGGATAATGTCACACTTGTGGATACTGCGGAAGTCGTTGTCATCCGGACTGGCTATTCGACGCACGGAATGAATACGGGACAACGGCTCGTCCAGGTATGTTCTTGTCGCAATTTTTCAGCTCGCTTGATTCGTGTGTAGTCTGAATTTTGTCCTTTCCTGCCCTCAACTCAGCTCTCTACTTCCTTCACTGCAAACAGCGACGGCTCTGCGGTCTTGCATTCTGCTCAAATGCCACCCAATCCAAGCATCATGGCTCCTGGACCTGCGCTACTATTCGTAGTCATCGATGGCATCCCGTCAGTCGGTGTGGATGTCATGGTCGGGAATGGTCAGCTGGGCCCGCAGCCTATTCAAGCCGCTGCAGATCTACCTGGCACACGCACTGGATCAGGACAGACTGTCACTCCACCTGCGCCTGGATCGGATTCGAATGCGCAGAATCCGTCTGGCCCAGCTGCAGCTGGCGGTAGCAACTCGGGCGTCGCACCTGCCAATAACACCGGAGGCGATAATGGAGCTGCTGCTGCTTCGACGATGGTGTCGTGGGCGGCTCTGGCCGCCGCTGCAATGCTGTTCGCTGGAGTGATGGTGGCAGCGTAAAGACAGTAGAGAAGGGCAACGCAGTGCTTTAACGGCAGTCGGGCCAGTGGGACCGAATGATGGGAATGATGGAAACACCACTCAAAAAAGGACACTTTGCAAGTTCGAGAATCGATGATGATGAGTCTTTCTTTCATTCACTGCGCTTGCTTTGCTTTGCATCTGCGGTGTGCGGCACAAGGAGCAGATTTGCAGTCATGCTTGTTCGGGTCAGATAGTAATTTTTACGACTTTTCAACCAATTTAAAAGTGATGAAGCAACGCTTGCGATGAACCTCCGACTATGTTCGTTTCTTGACTCTTTCTTCTTCCGTGGCAACTTCCTCACGTGACGTGCTGTACGTCGACGGAGTTTCTTCACTCAACACGTATCTTACGGTTGCGACTTGTTGGTTGGATGGTTCTTTCCCTGGCACATTGATCACCCGTACTATCGCACATTGCTTGTCGGGTGCGACATCGGCGTCTCGTCTGTACGAAGGCTGCCATTGCGAGCATCCCGGCCGCATCGGGCAGACCAGGCCTAGGTAGCGGCTGCGAGACATCTGAAGAGAAGCTTTCGCAAGAGCAAGCCAAGGGGCGCGGTCTGGGAAGTGTATCAGTGCATAGTGCTGCAGAAGCCGTGCTTGCGATTAGCAAAAGGGGCATCGCGGAGCATGCGCATGTCCCATGAAAGAAGCCACTTTGCCTCAGGCTGTGCCGTGCACAGGAAAGTCTCTCGCCGTGGTTCCACTTTACGCGCTCTTAACGATGCGTGCTTCTCGGTCAATTTGAGCCAGAATTGACTGGTTGTTGTGACTGTGCGGCATGCTCTGTTCTGTTCTGTTCCGTGTCGTTTGTCGTGTTGTTCTGCATTCCTCGGCGAGCAGCACAGCAACCGTGAGCGCATTGCGCGACGCCACAAGGAAGACAGGCCACCGGACGCATGCTTAATGTATGTACAGTAGACTGGCAGGATGCATGGTCTGCATGGATGTGACCTGGTGTGACGGCGGCCATGCTCTGTGTTTGTCTGCGCAAGTCGTCGTATTTTCACGCGATCCCCAATATAGTCTCTGTCTGTGGCTGCCGGGCAATGCAGCGTATAATAATTAGAAGCAGCTCTGAGCAGCACAAGTTGTATATCGAGGTATACCCGTGTGTATCATTATTGTACACGTCGCTGCCCTATTTATTGCTTTCCTCTGGCTATTTGCTATTTTGCTGCCTCGCCCTGCTGCATCGCCTCGCCACCACTCAAAAGTCCGACTCGACTGAAGCGCAGAGCCGACGCGCTGTTTTCGCATTCCGAAAGGCGAGGACTCGTTGTCTCGCTCTCTTGCTCTTTTCCCTTCTCACAATATCGCACTCCTGGGTCAAGAGGGCAGCCAGCACACGAACACAACAACAACTTCCAACCTAGTGTACGTCCCGTCCCATCTGAGCCTCGCAGCTGGGTGCGCCGGCCCGATTCCTCGCGCTGCTGCACCCAACAACAGGCAAACGCATTCCTCGACTCATTGGCTCACACTTGGGGACTGCCTGCCTGCAACAACAGACACTCTTTTACCAGCACACACACATACAACCACCTCAATCAATACATCACAGCCATGGCTCGACGGGCCCGCTCCCCCGCAGCCTCGACATCGACCTCGAAACTCGCAGCAGCAGCGACCGCTGCGACTGTGCTCCTCGCATCCTCTGCCCAAGCGCAAAACAGCTCGACTGGCGGTAGCAGCAGCAGCGGCGGCAGCAGCAGCAGCAGCTACTACTTGAATACCACCGCACAAGCTCAGTCGTGGGCTGTCGTTGGTGCTCCTGCTATCTCTGCTCAGCAGCTCTTCCGTGGTCAGGGCAACAAGGTGGGCAGGCGTTTGCGTGCATGGATCTACTTTCGACATGGGAAATAAGAGACTGATGAAGCACATCGATACGTGATGCACAGGTCTATGTCCTCGACAAGACAGAGAACAATCCTCTGCAAGTCAATGGCCATCCTGGTGAGTTTGCTCGTTGCTCGAGTGTCCACACGCCAGCACGCGCCCCCACGCTTGGCCCCTCCTTTCTTGGGCCGCGCAGATGGATGCGCTCCAATGAGGCCACCCATAACGGCATCAGCATTGCTTATGGTTGATGCTGCTTGCTGTCGCGCGTGCTGGCTGTGTGCTTCAAACGACGATGCTCGAAGCCTCCATTTTCCCGCTTGTTTTGCATGCCCGCTGACTCTTGAGATCCCTGCCCTTTTTTTTTCGCCACCTACCCGTTCTCATCCATTCGATTCTGCATATGTGACACCCAATCAGCATGGGCATACGAATATGACACTAGCGATAACTCTTTCCGGACACAAGACGTAGCCAGTGCGTGTTTCTCTGTTTTTCTGTCATTTTCTTTGACTCGCATATTCGCCACCTGCTGATTCATGAATACTCCTCTCTCTCGACAGCCAATACTTTCTGCGCTGGTGGTAACGTCCTAGGAAATGGAACATGGGCCATCTTTGGCGGCAACAAGGTACGCACCAAGCCTTGGGCTTTCGTGCATATCGGGGGTCAATGGCTAATTCGTCTGCTCCATTTCCTACTAGGCTGTAACATGCAAGTCTGATGTTACTGTCCAACACGTCGTTTTCTGTTCGTTTCCGAGCTAATACCTATGTCCCTGCTCTTTGTCAACCCACAGACGGTGGCCGAGATGGAGTTCCAGGCGCAGCGCCCTACGACAATTACAATGGTGGCACTGCAATCCGTCTCATTGATCCTTGCACCGATGAGTCTTGCCAGTATACTACATCGCAACAGGCGAATATGCAGTCTGAGCGGTGGTATCCTACCATTGAAACGCTCCAGGATGGTTCGCTCATCATTGTGAGTTTTGCTTGAGATTGTTCCGTGTAAAGCAAGGGCAGTGTCCTCATGCGCTCGTTGATTCCAGATCGGAGGCATGCGAGATGGTGGATATGTCAACACCGAGTGAGCTGCGTCCTCCTTTCCCGTATCTGCTGTACCTTTACTGACTATCGCGTTGTAGATACGCTGACAACCCTACCATCGAGTACTTCCCTTCAAAAGGCGGTCAAATTGGCTTGAACATTCTTGCCGAGACGCTGCCCTGCAACCTGTGCGTCAAGAGCATCAGCTCCCAAGTGAACCAGACTGACAGAGTGTATGTGATTCGCAGCTATGCCCTCACATGGCTCCTCCCCTCTGGCAACCTCCTCATCCAATCCAACCTGAAGGCAGAAGTCTTTGACTGGCAAAACAATGTCGAGCAGCCTCTGCCTGATATTCCGCACTCTGTGCGCGTCTACCCCGCCTCTGGCGCTACGGCGATGCTGCCTTTGACGCCCGCCAACAATTGGACGGCGACTGTCCTCTTTTGCGGCGGTACCGACTTGCAGCCAAATCAGTGGATGACGAATCCCAACTGGAACGTGGCCGCTTATCCTGCAGATGACACTTGTGTCTCCATCACCCCGGACGTCTCTAGCGAGTGGGTCGAGGAAGAAAAGATGTATGAAGGTCGCTCGATGGGTCAATTCATCCTCTTGCCAACTGGAAAACTTTTCCACCTCAATGGTATCGCAACTGGAACTGCAGGATATGGCAACACATCTTGGGCTATCGGACAGTCGTATGGCGATAATCCACTCATGACGGCCGCATACTATGATCCTTCCCAGCCCCAAGGAAGTCGATGGCAGCGTCCTTCGAGCCTGCCTCAGATGAGCGTAGAGCGTCTCTATCACTCTTCTGCGACGCTCATGGCCGATGGATCGATCTTCAATGCTGGCTCCAATCCTAATGCGGATTATATCCCATACAAGGGCTTCACGGATGAAAGGAACAGGGAATACCCTTACCCTACGGAATATCGAGTCGAGATGTTCTACCCCGACTATTATGACAAGCCCCGCCCTAAGCCTACTGGTCTTCCCGACACGCTCAGCTACGGCGGACAATACTTCAATATTTCCCTGTCCGCCAGCGATCTCGCCAACAATGCTTCGAACGTCGATAACGTCAAGGTCGTCGTCATGCGCACTGGCTACTCAACACACGCAATGAATATGGGAATGAGGGGGGTCTGGGTGCGGATAAGAGCTTTTCAGCTTCTTTTTTGCGGTTGCTGACTCGTCTGTCTTTCCTTGATGCAGCTCGATAGCTCGTGGAGCCTCAATAGCGATGGCAGCGCAGTGATTCACTCTGCACAGATGCCACCTAACCCAAGCATCATGGCACCGGGCCCTGCAATGCTTTTCGTCGTCGTCAATGATGTCCCATCCATCGGTGTCGACATCATGGTCGGCAATGGCCAGCTCGGCACGCAGTCCACCCAACGAGCCGCCACTCTGCCCGGCACACCATCAGGTTCCGGCGCTACAATCACAAGCAACTCGAACGGCATCACTGTAAACAACAATGGCAAAAAGACCAGCACGGATGGCACTAGCTCTGCCAGCGAGTCTTTCAAGATGACGAGCAGTGCTACGGCAGCATTGGCACTTGTTGCCCTCGTTGCCGCCATGCTCTAAGCTTGAGTGATATAGACAGGCTCTCCATTGGGGAGCCAAAGCAGCACGTACAAAGCGCATCAGTCTCAGGCTTCCTCGCATTCTCATCACACTTCAAAGTTCCGGCTCGCCTGACCTTCAAGGCGTCTTGTTCATTGGTGGTGATGGCTCCCTTGGCCATTCGAACCTTTCTTCTCTCTAATGAGTGCATGTGCTCTGTAGTGAACAGACATTTCGTTACTGCGTAGAAGTTGCTTGGAGCTTCGGATGCATATCCACCCTTCGCTTTCTCTCTACATCAAAACCACCCCCTGTAACCGCTACAATTTTTAAACCTTTTTAGCTTTTCCCTTCTTCTCTTGTGTATATGAGTGCGAAGATGGACAATATTATAATCGACACTATGGTAGTGCATTTCGTGGACTTGTCAATTGCCGGATGACTCGTTTGCTGCTTCGGTGACGCTCTTTTCATGACTTGGAGATTCGAGAGCTCGAACGCCACCGAAGGATGATGATCGGAAATTCGACCTTGCTTTGTATCTCTCCCCTTGCGCTGTCTACTACTGAAGCTACTCTGCCGCTCAACAGTCTGTACGATTATGGCTCCTGGAGGAAAGAGGTTTGCCGCCTCGAATACTCGAAATATCTGGTACGTCCGAGTTGCCCAAGGTTTCGATTACGCTGTCTCAATGTGCAGAAGCTGATCCTCCCCTTCATTGCTATTCAAACAGTATTGTCGGCCACGTCGACCATGGAAAATCCTCATACGCCGACTCGCTGCTCGCTGCGAATGGCATCATTTCCGCACGCATGGCTGGCAAGATGCGGTACCTCGATTCAAGAGAGGATGAGCAGGAGCGAGGTATCACAATGGAGAGCAGCGCCGTGTCGCTCAGCTATCGCACAATGAAGAAAAACCCCGACGGTGAGGCTAGCCTCATCGTTCGCTCGACCAGCAAAAGCTGATTCTCGTCATGCTCATAGGTGGCGAACCGGTTCAAGAGGACTATATGATCAACCTCATTGATACGCCTGGACATGTTGACTTTTCAAGCGAAGTATCTACAGCTTCAAGATTGTGCGATGGTGCGCTCGTCATGGTCGATGCAGTCGAGGGCGTCTGCACGCAGGTCAGTCTTTTCCAACAGTTCTTCGTGAGCCGATCTTTCTGAAGTGCCTCTTTTTAGACCATCACCGTCCTTCGGCAAGCATGGATGGAGCGACTCAAGCCTGTTCTCGTCATCAATAAGATTGACCGTTTGATTACGGAACTCAAGCTCGCGCCTATAGAAGCACACCACCACCTTACCCAGCTCGTAGAGCAAGTCAATGCAGTCATGGGCAGTTTTCATGCGAGCGAAAGGATGGAAGATGATGCGCGGTGGCAGGAAGAACGTGCAAAGCGATTGGCACAGAAGAAGGAGAAAATCCAGGATGCGGCGGTCGGACAGGCGAATGTGGATGCAGAAGCTGGGCCATCAGCGCCGCAGGCTTCCACATCCAACGGCGCTACGAATGGCGCCAGCAACGATGCGGTGGATGATGACGATGTGTATGAAGAGCGCGACGACGAAGATCTATATTTTGCACCCGAACAGGGCAATGTCATCTTCTCAAGCGCTTTTGATAATTGGGCATTCCGGATTTCTCAGTTCTCGCAGATCCACGCGACTCGGCTGGGCATTAAGGAGACCAACCTGCGCAAGGTTCTCTGGGGAGACTTTTACTTGGATCCAAAGACGAAGCGCGTCTTGGGGAGAAAGCACCTTGGCAAGCGTAATCTCAAACCGATGTTCGTGCAATTTGTCCTGGAGAATCTGTGGCAGGTCTACGACAGTGTGCTCTTGAATCAGTATGTACAACTCTCCCCAATTAAGTCCTATCACCCCCTTCCGACTGCTTATTGGTGAATAGTAACATGGACAGGGTTACGAAAATCATCGGCGCTCTTGGTATCAAGTTGCGGCCACAGGAGCTAAAGACAAAGGACATGCGAGCGCTGCTCACATCTATACTTTCTCAATGGCTGCCATTAGCCCCGGCCACATTCCGTGCGGTTGTGGAAGTCGTCCCTCAGCCATCTCAAGCGCAAGCTGTGCGGATACCAAAGATGCTGCATCCAGACTTGCTGTATAACCAGCAAGACGTGAAGCCGAATAATAAGCTCGAAGAAGACATGTATGCCGGCCACGTTGGCGTCGATGCTTTTACGGTCGCGTATGTCAGCAAGATGTTTGCCGTCTCTGCAAAATCTTTACCGCAAAATCAGAAGAAGCCAATGACGGCTGAGCAAATGCGACAACGAGGCAGGCAAAGTCGGGAAGCCGCGGCTGCGCTGGCAGCAACTGGTGCTGTCGTAGCAGACGAAGGCCAACCCTTAACAGCGGCAGGAGAGGGATCAACCGACGAAGCACAGCCAAACAAGATCGAAGAAGCCGATATCGATGAAGATGCGGAAGTCCTTTTGGGATTCTCGAGGCTGTATTCAGGCACTCTGAAGGCTGGCCAGACAGTGTATGCCTTGCTGCCAAAGTATAACACGGCGCTCCCTCCTACACACCCTCGAAATAGCAGATTCCTCCTTCCGGTCAAGGTGGACTATCTTTACATGATGATGGGGCGAGACTTGGTAATGGTAGACGAGGTCCCAGCTGGCAACGTCTTTGCAGCTGCTGGCCTGGACGGCAAAATCCTTCGGAATGGCACACTGTGTAGCATGGGTATTCGGGATGCAGCAAGCACTCTGGACGATGCAGCTAAAGATCAAGCCTGCTTCGTCAATCTCGCTGGGCTGAACATGACGGTAGGTGCAGGTTCAGGTGAATGTGCATTCTTTGTACTTCGATAGTGACCAGATATGATCCACAGTCTGCACCCATCGTGCGAGTCGCTCTCGAGCCTAAAGATCCTTGTAAGCCTGGTTTACACCTGCTGTTCAAGGAACGGAGCTGACCTCATGTGCGCAGCGGAAATGCCAAAGCTCGTTGAAGGGCTTCGACTGCTCAATCAAGCTGACTCATGCGTCGAAACCCTCGTGCAAGAGACTGGCGAGCACGTCATCCTGACAGCAGGGGAGCTTCATCTCGAGCGCTGTCTGCGGGACCTGCGCGAGCGCTTTGCAAAGATCGAGATACAAGCTTCACCACCTATCGTGCCGTTTAGGGAAACTGCCGTGCAAGGCATCGACATGCAGCCACCAAAGACTAAAGATGCAGCTCGTGGCACGATGCGTGGCTCTGTTCTGAATGGCGTCGTAAAATTTACGGTCCGCGCCAAGCCATTGCCAGCCGAGGTGACTAAGTTCTTGATGACACACGTCGAAGTCATGAAGCGTATATCAAGAGATATCACGAGTGGTGTCGACGCATCTGCTGTCGGTGCGGATGATGCCACGCCCCACGCAGCAGAAGAAGGAGACGCGTCGGCTCAAGTCTCTCAACTCAAGCCGGCTGAGTTCTGGAAACAGCTTGATACTATGCTGGCGAAAGCAGGCAAAGACTGGGCCGGTGTGAGCGATCGCATCTGGGCTTTTGGGCCTCGTCGAGTCGGGCCAAATATGCTGGTAGACAACCTTTCGGATCAGCCCAGATCGTAAGTGCGATCGATGCCGTTGACAGACGTATCGCAAAGCATATTGATCATTCTACGCAGTCTTCGACATCGGTCACAGGCAGCCAAGACGTCCACCGTCGCAACGCCGGCACGCGCATCATCTCCAGAGCCTGAAAGTCAGCCTTCAAAGCTGGAACTGCCGATCGATCTTGAAGAACGCGACGAGGAAGGAGTCGTCAAGATCAACGTCCGCGTCTTCGACCAGAGCATAGACACGGCCTTCCAGCTGAGTACGCTCCGAGGTCCGCTTTGCAATGAGCCTGTGCAGGGCTTGGCGTACTTTGTGGAAAGCATTGAGG
Organism: Cystobasidiaceae sp. HBUAS51001; assembly: GCA_003351005.1. Taxonomy (NCBI): domain Eukaryota; kingdom Fungi; phylum Basidiomycota; class Cystobasidiomycetes; order Cystobasidiales; family Cystobasidiaceae; species Cystobasidiaceae sp. HBUAS51001. The sequence continues at coordinate 712,568 of KZ857210.1, read as the reverse complement.
TAGACGAGAATGTCGAAGGAAGCGAGGCCTGTGAGTGCATGTTCTCGTTCATGCACTGGCATCGACTAAACTGGTGACTTTGGTTCAGTGCGTAATCGCTTTGCGCAAGTCACTGGCAGCTTGATCGCTTCCGCACAAGATGCCTTCCGGCAAGGCTTGCAAGACTGGTCGCCAAGATTGCTGCTCGCAATGTACTCTTGCGACATTCAAGCGTCAACGGATGTGCTCGGCAAAGTGTACGGAGTGGTCGCTCGGCGGCGAGGCCGCATCGTATCGGAAGAGATGAAGGAGGGCACGAGCTTCTTTACCATCAGCGCACTCTTGCCAGTCGTCGAGAGTTTCAGCTTTGCCGACGAGATACGCAAGCGAACATCTGGCGCTGCAAGTCCGCAGCTCGTGTTTCACGGATACGAAATGCTGGACGAAGATCCTTACTGGGTGCCTACTACCGAAGAAGAGCTGGAGGACTTGGGAGAAAAATCAGACAAGGAAAACATTGCGCGTAGGTATATGGACGGCGTTCGAAAGCGCAAAGGTCTCTTTGTGGAGAAGAAGGTGGTTGAACACGCCGAAAAGCAGCGTACGCTCAAGCGCTAGACGTCAACTCGGACGGATTTTACAATGTTGTTGTACTGGTCTCTCGTTCTGCCAATCCTTCCCGCAAGACGAAACGTAACATGCCAAAGTATTTGAGTCAAGCAGATTCTTGCAGTGGATGATTCGTTGATTGCATAACTCGCTTCGGGAACTCTAATGGACTTTTGTCGATTCTTGCCATTTAATCGGTACATACACAAAAAGACGGGTGAAGGAATAAGACTAGATGCGAAGGACATGAACTAGGTCGGTCTTTGAGGCATTCAGAGAGATAAAGTTTGGCATTAAGAGTTGAAGAAAAGGGGACCATGTGCGGAGAGTGACATGAATAGAAGGCATGTCGGAGGCCATCTCGACGAACCCATGATAACGCGCAACAAAGCGCGACTTTGCTCTGGAAAGCGCGTGCGGAGTCGAGCCAGAGCGAGCAAGTTGTCGATAGAGAGTTGGTAGTTGCCACGCAGAGCTGGCAAAAGGAGGTAGGCCTTGAGTACTGCAAGAAGAAAAATTCGGTACTGCTTTGCGGGGGGACATATAATTGCGAATGTCCATCTTGTTGATCGCCCTTTTGCAACTCAGCAAACAACACAGCCCTTGTTCTTCTTCTTTGGTGGTGCGGGCGGCTGTAGCACTGCACGGATTGCCTCGTCGAACACGGCCTTGAGGTTCTTCTGCGTGAGCGCCGAGCACTCGATGTATCTGCACGCAGGTGGAAAGTTTGGGTTCAGTCACCGCTTCAAGCGAAGGCATGTCTGATGGGGTGGGTAGAGGGGACTCACTGCCGCGCGCCAATCTCCTTCTTCGTCTTCATTGCCTCTTCATATTCAATAGGCGCCATCCGACGCTCTCTTAGCCGCTCTCGCTGCTCTTGGTCACTCCTCAAGTCTAGCTTGGTTCCGACAAGGATGATGGGAATATTGGGCGCGTGATGTTGAATCTCCGGGAACCACTGTGTGCGATTACGGATAACAATTGGTGTATCGCGAAATTGGCGCAAAGTGCAGAACGAGCAGCGAAGAAAGATGAGAATCACCCAAATACGCCCATAGACTTGTGCACGTGGCAGCATGAAAAGCATGCCACATCCCGCAAGCCTGCCTGCAAATCGTACGCACCTTTGTCTTTACGTTCTCAAACGAAGGCGGGCTGACCAGACTAAAGCAGATGAGGAAGACGTCTGTTTGTGGGTAGGACAGGGGTCGCAGGCGGTCATAGTCCTCTTGACCGGCGGTATCCCAGAGTCCGAGGTTGATGGGCTTGCCGTCGACCATGACGTTCGCCGAGTAATTATCAAAGACGGTAGGGACATATTCGCCCTGTTGTTGTTGATGATTGTGCGTGGTTTGATGCAATGTTGGCGAGCATGTGTGCGCACGAGCGGGATCGTGCATGCGATAGTGCGGCAAGGCGAATGCGAGCAGGCAAGCGGTACAAAGTGAAGGAATGCAGCGATTAGCACGTGGACACACGAGTGTCGAGTTAGACGTGCATAAAACTCACGGGAAAGGCGTTCTGTGTGGTTGAAGGCGCGCGTGGCATCGAGTGGATTGTTCACAGGTGAAATGCGCCAGAGCGCGTGAAGGGCCGCATGCATGTTCAGCAAGGAGCGCTGCGATGGAATGGCGGAGCAGCCAGGCTCACCGTTGTGTAGCTGATGAGCAGACATGTCTAGCGAGTGCGTAGAGCGGTGCCGTTGCAAAGTCGCAGTCGCGATACGGAGTGAGCGAGCGAGCGCATCAGCCAGCTGGCCATTGTCGAGCCTGGCAGCAGCAGCAGGAGCAGCAGGAGCAGCGGGCCTCACCTTTCCTACAGCACCGTCTCCCACGACGACGCACTTGATGGCCTGCATGCTGCCGTTGTGCATGTGGATGGATCACGTATTGTTCGCTGTCCAGCCAGCCCCAGCCCGATGTCTACGTCTGGGCTATGGCGCGTCTGATCACGGTTGAAGTGAACGAGACGCAGCACGCAGCGCGGGTCTTGACGTGTGTAGGGCGTGTATAGAGGCCTGTTCTGCGCTGCTCGACTTTCTACTGCCTCTCAGCCGTCTTGTCGCTCGTTGCAGTCGCTCAGAACCAGAGCAGCGGCAGGCTGCAAGACACGCGCAAAAGTGGCTGCCAACCAGCTCAGAGCACTTGAGCCTACTACACATGCCAACACTGCTTGATGACAGCCCCAATAACACGCCCCAGCTTGTCCTCACACTTGGCTGCACGTCGGTCGCACCGCACGCTGTCCTCGTCGCCACCGCGAGGACGCCTCACGCAGCGAGCAGGGCTGGCTCTGACGTCTGCCGACTAGAACTACTGGCAACAAGCAAGGGCATCAACACACAGACAGAGCTCCGTCGATATGATACTCTACCATCATGACGTCTTGCTCGCTCACGTCGCTTCGACCGCCCTTTGTTGACGACGGTAGCCCCAGCCAAAGCGAAGCGCGAGCTAAGCGAGATCAAGAAGCCTGACGAGTCTGACAGGTTTGCAGATGTCGAAGCTGCTTTGCACTCTGCTCTACTCAAATCTAATCTCTGTCCTGCTCCAGTCTCGCCTTTGCAGCAACAGTAGTCCCGACATGGTCCTCCACGACACCGAGCTCGCTTCGTACATCGACGACGCCTGCAAGCGATGGGGCATCACCAACCTCTCCACCAGCTTTGTTGACGGCCAGTCGCACGGCTACTCGGCTCCACCTTCGACAAAGCCAGTCTATCCATCCGATACACTCTTCCATGTCTGCTCAAACACGAAGCTCTTCACTGCCGTTGCAGTGGGCATACTGGTCGACCAAGGCAAGCTCGCGTGGTCCGACAAGGTCAAAGATCGCATCCCCGGCTTCCATTGGACAAACGTACACACGACCGAGCATCTCACCGTCGAAGATCTCCTCTGTCATGTCAATGGCCGCTTGTCGTGAGCACAGATCCACCTGTCCAGTGTCAAGCGAAGGAAGAATCATGCTGAATTGAGCTAATTGACATCGCTAGAACAAATCAGAACTGGGCCTATGCCACCAACACCACACATGCTGATTTTGTCGCACTCACAAATCAGCAACGCTGCTACGCGGAACTGCGACAGCGTTTCGCATACGACAACCTGACCTTTTCGCTTGCTGGACATTTGGTCCATCTCATTTCTGGGATCCCATTTGCAGACTTTGTCAAGAAGCACATCATACAGCCTTTGCAGATGCACAATACGAGCTTTGACTGGCAATTGATGCCGGAGAAGGGAGCAACGCCAAGTATCAGCCTGGATGACGGCAAGGTCATCCAAGAGCTTCTCCCGTACACGCCTCAAGTATGCCATGACAACGCGATTCTGGCCCCTGGTGGGCTCGTCAGCAGTTCAGAGGATCTTGCAAAATGGCTAGCATACCTTCAGCGAATTACACGGGGCAAGCTCATCGATGAAGATCCTCGCGTAATCAGCAAGAAAGCACTCCTCGACGTGCTCCGACCGAAGACTACCGCCGATATGATTGGCATTGTGCCATGCAAGCAAGGCGAGTCACCGTTCATGGAAGTCTCGACACCGTTATATGGATCAGGCTGCGAACGATTTCACGTTCAGTACGCGATACCTTGCCGAAGTCAAGTCTTTTGGCCACACAGACTAACCAGTCTTCATATATGCGTGTCCGCGTACCCCAGTGGTATCGATGTAGTCTGTCACCCGGGCGACTTGCCGGGAGCCTCGAATCTGACCTTCTGGACGCCAAATGCCAACTTTGGCATTGTGGTGCTGACCGCAACAAACAAAGTAGGGCACGCGGTGGCCATGGCCATCGCGCTTAAGGCTTTCGAAAGGCACTTTGGCATTCCTGAAGTCGACTGGGAATCCAGGTGAGGTCGAAGTGAACGTGAACAGAGCACTTGGTAACACTCCCTTCTCTCTCTGATCACGGATTTGGTGTGATGTGATTACTAGACTACGCAACATGCCCGAGGACTTCTCAACGGGGCCACCTCCCTTTCCTTGCCTTGCCTCGGAAACTCAACACAGTACAGAAGCCACAAGAATCGAAGTCACCGCATTGTTTGGCGCTTACGATGGGCCCGGTCACGGAACATTGCACTTCTTCGATCCTGCTACTGTCGGACAGGAGAGCCCCAAAGCCGTCTCCAAACTCAAAGAAGCCCTGGCAAAGGCAGAGTATCTGGGCCGTCCTTGGATGCAGCACGGCGACCCTACAGCCTTGGCAGTCTGGGAAGCAGACGTAGTGCTGACGAAATTCTTTAAGATTTATCGAATCGCCGGAAACACCTTTGCGTTTGAGAAATTTGCGATGCTAGACAGCGTCGAATCTGGCAGAGTACAGATTGTACCGGACATGGTGAGTGATTCTTGAGAAAATGAACTTGCTTAGGTTTGCTGCACCCGTACGCTGGCTGATTGTCTGACAGGCTTTTTTTTCGGGGGGAGTCGCCATCGGTCACTTTGAAAAGCAAGACAATGGCCTGGTCTTTGAATTTGACACCACCTGGCCTCAAGGTGAACCGCTGCAGGTGAAGACTTCAGGGCAGGGAGATATCACCTTTTCCAAATGATCTACCTGATGGATGGGCGTGCATTTGCTTCCATCTTCAATGTCACCGAACTTGCCAGAACAACAGTGGCACCTGTGTTATATCAAAAAATCGAGAGTCCGGCGTTCAGGTGGTCACATGAGCTCCATCTGGTCGTGCTCTATGTGCTGTTGCTATTCGTCCAACTCGAGTCAATGGTACCTCACTGATGTGTATAGCTCTCGTATACAAGCTGATGAACCTCTCGTACCACTTGCCCCACTCTTTCGCGCTTTGGCAAGGCCTGACAAGGCTGCAGAATTTTCACCCCACCAGTTTAAGAATTGGGCGGGCGAGGGCGAGAGTGGGCACAGAACGGTGAGCTGGCAGCAGCGTTCGAGGTTGCCTTCACTGACAGACAGTACGTTGACGTCTTGATAGCCAGGCATGGTCTTACAAGACAGTGAACTCGCCTCCTACATCGATGAAGCCTCGAAACGCTGGGGCGTCACAGGGGTTGCGGTGAGCCTTGTCAATGGCCAATCGCACGGCTATTCTGCAAGTCCATCGAAAGGGCCCGTCGATCCAGCAGAGACACGGTTTCGCATCTGCTCGAACACCAAGCTCTTTACTGCCGTCGCCTTGGGCATCCTAGTTGATCAAGGCAAGCTAGCCTGGACTGACAAGGTCAAAGATCGTATCCCTGGGTTCAATTGGACGAATTCGCACACGAAAGAACATCTTACTGTGGAAGATCTGCTATCTCATGATTCTGGACGCCTCTCGTGAGATTGACTCGCTGCTGGTTCGCGAGCTGTGCGGCATTGACCCCGGACTTCCCTGTTGGCTTTACGTCAACGTACAGAACAAGCCAGAATTGGCAGTTCAGCGTCAATACCTCACACGCAGACATAGTTAGCTCTTCGAGCGAGCAGCGGTCCTATGCGGAACTATATCAGCGTTTCTCGTACGATAACCAGGCATTTTCGCTTGCTGGCCATTTGATCCACCTTGTTTCTGGTACTCTCTACGCGGATTTTGTCACCGACTACATCTTGAAGCCGCTAGGTATGGCCAAGACAGGTTTCGATGGCCGCGTTCTACTTGACAAGGGTGCCACCCCTACCATTAGCTTGGACGAAGGCACCTCATCGCAAGAGGTGCTGCCCTTCGCAGTACATGTGGACGCGGACAACGCCATGATGGCAATGGGTGGGCTCATCAGTACTTCCGACGACGTGGCTGTATGGCTCGCGTATCTGCAAAGAAGGCTCGGCGATTCTTTGGGACCGGAGGAACCTGTCATTATCACACGGACGAGCCTGCTGGAAGTCATTCGACCAAAGACGACCTCTACCTTCGCAATCACAGTGCCGTGCCGACAAGGCGAATCGCCTTTCTCGGAATTCTCGACTCCCATGTACGCATCTGGGTGCGAGCGTTTCGCAATACAGTGGGTGTAGCTTACTGTTCGGCCTATGCTTGAGGCACCGCCGTATCGTACTTCTTTGACGCGCAGGCCACCTCTGCAGCGGCATCGATGTCATAAGCCATCCTGGCGATTTTCCAGGCTTTGCATGTCTTACCTTCTGGACCCCATACTCTGGTTTCGGAGTTACGGTACTCACAAACACAAACATACGAGGCCATGCCGTCGCCATGCTCATTGCGCTGAAAGCGCTTGAGAGGCATTTCGGCATCAAAGAGATCGATTGGGATGCTAGGTAAATTCAAAGAGAACGGAACCTGCAGCGGACAGCCATCCTAACTTTGTCCTTCGTTCAGACTGCGCAGCTTGTCTCCGATCTACACAACCAACCTGGCAACCTTTCCCCGTGTCTGTTCATATGCAGGCCAGGAGAGGGAAGCATTCATTTCATTGGACAAGATTGTTGGTACATATAGTGCGCCGGGCCACGGCGTATTGCACCTTTTCAATCCGCTTGACAATGAGACCGCGTTGCCCCGCGCAGCAGTGAATCTCAAGCACATCCTTGTCAAAGCAGAACCTCTTGGTCGATCCTGGACACATCGAGGGGAGCCCGATTTCTTGGCTGTTTGGGACGCGGACGTCTTATTTACGAAGTTTCATAAAGTCTATCGCATTGCTGGCAATACGTATGCCTTTGAAAACTTTCACGTGTTCGCCAGCGCCATCGACGAAAAGAAGCAGGTTGTGGCTCATCGCGTAGGTGCTAATGGATAAGCCCTCATCACGGACGCAGTTAGCTGACTCTATATCAATCCGCAGGCTATGTATAGCGGCGGTATTATCATTGCCCATTTCGAGGTGCAGGGTGACGAGCTCACGTTCGAGATGGACACTAGGTGGTCGGAGGGCGAGCCGTTGCAGCGCAAAACGCGAGGTCGGGGAGACGCGACATTCTTTCGTCAGAACGGATCCACGTAAGAATATGATGCTTGCGGATTCCAGTGTTATTTTTTGTGTTACGATAGCATGATTTGCCGTCATAGGGCACTATGTTCATGTCCAGATTCCGGGCCTTTGGCTCACTCGACTGCGCTCTGACCCGAAAAAAGTGCGCAGCGGCATGGTTCTGAAGTCGTCAGCTTTGCGCGAGTACACAGAGGAGAAGCGCAAGAAGTGGGGCATCCCGGCTGTGTCGGTAGCTCTGCACAATGGTGGCTCTCAGGGTTTTGGGCGGACTTCAAATGGAGATGTCACTGCCGATACCGTCATGCCTATTGCATCAAACACCAAACTCTTTACTGCGGTCGCATTGGGGACTTTAGTGGACGAGGGAAAGTTGCAATGGGACACCAAAGTATGCGAGGTCCTTGATGGCTTCACACTTTCAAACGAGCATACTGCATCATTTGTCACGGTGGAAGACTTGCTATGTCACCGGACAGGCATTACTCGGTAAAGGGATTTTGAAGTCTCTAACGTGGGGCAAGGCATCCTGACTCTCGCACTCTAGGACCTCGATGATGTACGGCTACACTAGCCACAGCACCTCGAAAGACATTCTCAAATCCGTGCAGCAGGCACCTTGCCACAGCCAGCTTCGGCAACAATACAGCTACGACAACTCAGGATACGCTATCGCTGCATGCATAATCGCTCGTGTGAGCGGACAAGGTTATGCAGCGTTTGTCGAGAGCCGCATTTTGCAACCGCTCGGAATGTCACGCTCAGGCTTTGATCCTCACAAAGCAGAGCCGTATGCTGCTTTGCCGTCGGTCACACTCGACGATGGCACCACTACACGCGAATTACCATTTTATCAAGCAGAATGGGCTTCTGACCATGCATGGGAGGCTCCAGCGGGCCTCTTCAGCACTGCAAGCGATCTCAACAAGTGGATCAGCTATCTCCAACGAACAGTTGCGGATGCGAACACAGCCGGAGACCCCAAGATCATCTCAACAGCCGGTTTCAAGGAGCTTATTCGACCAAGAATAGTTGGAGATGGACAGCTCAACTTTTATGGCAAATCTGGCGTGTCGGCCTTTCCTGAATTTTCGGTTGGACTGTATGGCTTGGGAATATGCCAGTTCCAGATTCAGTACGCAAGACCGTCATCGCAGCGAATGTGATCAGCTCTGACACTGTTGACGAAGCGGTATCAATGTAGCTTGTCACCTTGGAGGCTCTCTTGGTGCGGCCAGCGTGACGCTCTGGACTCCAGACCGGGATTTTGCAATGGTTTCTCTGGCAAATCAAGGTCACCGAGGCAACTCTGTGACATGCATGATCGCCTTGCGAGCCTTTGAGGAGCATTTCGGCCTGCCACATGCAGACTGGGAGGCCAGGTGAGCGATGTGCCATGGTTTTTCTCAAAGGGCGTTTTAAGGACTGCTCGACAGGATGCTTGCGCGAGATGAATTGTGGAAAACTGGACCCAGCGTACTCCCCAGCGGGATAAGCTATGCCAGTGAACCGGGTCCTTTGGCTGATCTTTTGGGAAGGTATAGCGCGCCAGGTCAGCCAGACCTGTTCATCTTGGACAGCAAGACCAGCGACTCCAAGGCCGTGCCAGCCGAAATTGCCGACTTTTGGGCTTGGAGAGACACGGTCGAGGTTTTTGGCCGTCCTGCCTTTGAAAGCGATCTCGTCGCTTGCTGGTCGGTAAGGTCCCTCTTTGAACGCTTTGCGAGACTGAAGCATCTTGGCGACAATGTCTACTTTGCCGACTGGTACTGCTGCGTCGGAGGTCGAAAAGGCATTGACGGGGTTGTCATATCCTATAGCGTGAGTTATCCTCTAGATCCTCAACGCAGTCGGTACTTAGCTGACATTTGTGGCTATACCAGTCTGCAATGGGCCAGCAAGGCAATCTCTTCTATCTCATCGAGAAAGAAGGCAAAATACACCTCGAGCTCAAAAAGAGTTGGGAAAAGGTGATCCCGAAGGTCAAGCTCGGAGATGGGGAGATGACATTGACCCGGCAGGATCAGTAGAGTGATGTAGTCTGAATGGAGACGTGTTGATTGTATTGCAATTGGTCACTATGTGGGTATTCTCGCTTCGTCTTATGCTGAATGCCAGTTCGTTGTGAAAATGTGGCTAGGGAGTCCAGAGACGAGGCTCTTCGATGCTATGCGTATGGAAGGCGCTGACAGCCCCGTCTCGCAGCACAGAGTCTTTCGACGCATCTCGCGGCCCTATCCTGATCTTCAAGTCTCCTCGCGAAAACCAGCCAGCAGCCTCATGAGTCCATCGTGCAATCTGAGCAGCGAACCTCGTGAGCCGGCAAAGTGAGCGCGCCAGGCCAGACGCAACGAGCGAGCGCCGCGTGCTGCACGGTCATGATGTCCGCTGAACCCTGACTCGCTCGCTGCGTCTGGTTGGTGCACTGCGCGAGTTGTGTGTTGAGAGAGAAACAAGAGGCGACCGCCAGCTTGGACGTGGATGAACAAGGGCCGCCACGCCTTGGATCCTGACAACCCAAGATTATCGCAAAGGCCGACTGCACAGCAAGGCCGACCTACGCAATACAAGAAGCTACACGGTCCCGCTGGCCTAGACAGGTCAGACGGCTAGCGCCATGGGCCGCCTCAATTCCGCGGGCGTGGACGCCCAGCTGGCAGCCAAGATGCAGATCCTCCTGTCAGTCTATTCAGTCACGTTGCAGAAGCGCGGACATGCTTTAAACGGCACGGTTCTTCACACCTACGAGCAACTCACCTCTCCCTGCCCTACTATACGTGGGTGCATCAGCTGACACTGCGGTTGTTCCTTCATTGTTGTGGCGCTACTGGCTTCCAATGCTATGCATGCTACACCCACAGGCAACGCGCATTTGAGCCACCGTACGAGAACAAGGGCAAAGGACCAGTCATGACCTATGAAAAGTTCGTCCAGCTGCTCGACGTCGACGATGTAGTCGCCCAAAAGGCGATCGATGTGCTCGTCAAGGACGTCTTTACCCGTGCAAGAGGGCGCAAGCAGGCCATTGAAGATGTTCGTCGATACACGCTACCCTCATACTCGTCTGTCGCGGCTGCAGCGGCCGCAGAAGGCAGCTATAATGAAGACCCTGCCCGGCGAGCGTGGCACACGCCGGGCGCTCAGCTGACAACGTCACAGCGCCTCCACGGCTGGCGCGCTGGAGCCATTCACGATAGGCGAAACGACCGTCAGCAGCAAGACACTGCCGAATACGATGCTATTATCGCGGATGCACAGCGTCAAGTGGCTAGTCCGCTGCCTATACGGTCAACGTTGGCGCAAGCGCAAGCTCAAGCCCAGCAGCAACACTCGCCGCCACACAACTACTACACTGACCGAATGCTCGACATGTCCGACTGGCCGGACCTCAATACCGCCGCTCAACCTGTCAGCGACTACTCTTGGCCGATGTTTTCATCCGATTCCGAGTCAGAGCCCGACGATGATGCAGAGCGAGTCCGCGAGGCAGAGCGTCTGATCACGTCAGTGCAACACAGGCGCGAGAGGGCAGGCTTGACGAGAACCTCGACTAGTGCTTCGAGTGCTTCCAATACTTCAACAAGAAGACGAATCCTCGAACGCCTCGAAATGAGGCGACGAGACTTGATGGAACGAGCAGAGCAACGCCGCAATGCTGGCGCATCCCAAAGCTACCCCAATCATTTCAATACATCCTTTTCCCGGACAGCAAGCAACAACGTCAACGCCAATACTACCAGCTCTCAGCAAAGTCAACAGCCGCAACCATCAGAGTCAGCATCAATGCCTATCATTGTTGGCGGCGATTTCACAGACTTGCCAACCAGCGTGACGCGATCCGAGAGCGACACTGTACGAGCTTCGTATGCCCCACTCCATAGAAACAACTCCATCAGACGATCTGGCTATCACGCTCCTCGAGGGTCTGATCAGAGCCTGAGCCAGTCTGTCAACGAGCCAGCAGATCTTGCACGGGTCACACAGAACCCGCTGGGATCATCGCGACTGCAGCCCCGTTGGCCTTTGAGCGTGGCAGAGCCGCCGGAAATCAGGATTCAGGACAGTGCAGCAAGCGCAACAAGGTCAGAATCTGTGCCATCTACGACTGCGCCAGCTGCATCCGCAAGCGACAATGCCGACCGCACCAATTCATTCGAGACCTTTTCCCGCCTATCGCGAGCGGCTACCCGTGCGATGCGAAACCTCGAATCTGCGCGAGAGGAAGAAGAGCAGGACGATCCACGTCGGGCTCAGTCTGCGATGCAGCGTTTCATGTCTTCGCCCGACTCGGACCCGATGCTGGGCTCGACGCCTGCAGATGGTGATGCAATCACAGAGTTGCTGGGCTCGTCAAGCACGGCAGCAGCACTTGGTTCTGGCGTCACTACGTCTTCTGCAAGCGTACTGCGTCCGAATCTGCAAGCTCTTCAGAGGTGGAACTCGGACGTGGCACCGCCTAGAGCTCCAATCCTCTCGAGGCGCTCTTTCCCGCTTGAAGGCAACAGTACCGCGAATGCTTCATCTTCCAGCGTTGCCAATCAGTCTTCCACGGAATCATCGCAAGCACCGGCATCAAACTCACTGCCGTCAACTGGCCTTCCGCGCTCAAACAGTCTGCCGACACGAGGCCCACTATATCGACGAGAAGAGGTATTCTCGCTTGCAGAATTCTTGCTCGATGATGAGATATCCGAAGCAGTACGAGCCACGAACGAGTAGTTAGAGGTCACTCTGTGCATGGTTAGCAGCGTAGTCGGTCTTTCCAAACAGCATCTCAGTATAGCAGCGTCATTGTTAATTACATTCGTTGATTCTTTTCGTCTTCTTCTGCAACATCAAACACGTGGTCCTTTTGCATATGCCTGCTTGGAAGGATAGATCAACAGAGTCGTCAGACTGGTTGGTTCAGGTTCAGCCAGTTGCGTTGCTTTGCTGCTCCAAAGTAGCGTGATCGGAGACTGCACCAGCTACTGTGCGGCCGTGTAATAGTCTGAGATGAAGATGTATAGTCTCGAAGGGGTACAGTGTAGGATCATAGGACAACGATAGTTGAAGGCGTGTAGCGCTTGCTGTTGTAGACCGACTTGCCAGCCTGGAGGGCACAAGAGACGGGCGAGTCCCAATCATGATCAGCGAATTCGCAGGACGCCAGCGAGCAAGACTTGGTGCGCCGCTCACCTCCCATCCATTCACATCCTTCATGATCTCCTTTTCGCGCGCCAACGCTGCCTCGGACCGCCTGTATACGTCTCGGTCGCCTTCTGCCATGATCAACGGCACGAGGTGGATTCGCGACCACGCCTTCTCCCGTTGAAGCTCGCTGTAAGACGAGGGCAGATGACGGACGTCAGCGTGCTGGCGGTACGCAGTCCATGTACACCACTCACCGCCGCTCCAGGTTGCCTTGCCCCACTCTCCAGAACCCAAAGAGGCAGACGGCGAAGACGCCCCCAAAGACGACAGCTCCGCCTGGCCCTCGAACAGGCAGGTTGCGCTTGTAGCGGATCTGCTCGAAGCCTCCCGGTGGTGGGAGGTCCTGCCCGTATGGCGGTGTGCTCTGTGCGCCGTTCATCGTCGGCTTTGCAATGGCGGTAGTCGACCAGCTGGTGAGATGCAGCGCTTGTCGCTGCCCGGGCAAGCCAAAGTGAGAAGAGTGGCGAAGAAATGAAGCATCACAATGTGCGATATACCACCTTGCCGTGTCATTATAATCACTTGTATGAGAACTCTAGTCTAGTAGGACAACATCAAGAGGTGCTATTGTATCGTAGGGTCACATTATTGCGTTTCCTGAGCGAGGGACGCGGGCTATAGGGTTCTACGTAAATTTTGGACATGACTATGGTCATGGTACTGCGCTTGATGTACATATGGTCGTATTGTGATTGTCGTGTATCGTATGTTGCAGCATTCTCGCTAATTTGGGGTACGGCATCATCGCCTCACGCGGCTTGTCCGTTGGCCAGCTTCTCCTGGTCGAGCAGCATGATCACCGCTTGTTCGCTGGCACCTTGGAACGCCTTGGATCCTTCTTCAAACTTGTAGACACGCTTCACTACTGGTTTGATCTGACCTGCCTCTGCGATCTCGCGCAGGCGCACGAGCGAGGCTCGCGAATCGGATTCCACACTCGGGAACCAGTACATGATGTTTTTCTGGGTTTGCGGCACATGAGTATCAGCTAAGCCATCCTATTGCTCGTAAAGTACGAAGGATACATACCTTGTCTCTACTCTTGAAGAGGGCCTTGAGAGACTTCTTCCAGGTTGCCTTATTCGTTGGCACGGACAACGCATCGCCGACAGTCGTCACTGCACAGAAATACGAGTCAGCATCAGGCCACGATAACATGTTTACACACACAACTGCTCACCAAAATAGCCATCGTCGTGCAGGACGCGCTTGGATGCATCGTAGATCTTGCGACCACCAATGGGATCCAGCATGGCATCATACGTGGACTCGCGCAGGCTCTGTATGGCCGAGATCGGCTCTCCGCACAGCGTCTCCGAAGCACCGAGAGCTCGAAGGATAGAGTCGCCATCTGCAAAATCAGCAGGATAGTGTCCCAGCATCCAGAGGTCTCCAGCAGGTCGTAGCGCCTGCCCAAGCTGTAGTGCTAGCGCTCCGACGCCTTCGTGTGCATTCAAGATGATGACCTTCGAGCCTCGAGGGAGCGTCGAGCAGAGCTCGTCCATCGCCTGATACGCTGCGATCCCGGATAGCGAGACTGCCGCGATTTGCTCCAAGCTGAGTACGCCGTTGGGCGCCTGGGAGAGGGTGTTACGCTGAACACTCACGTATTCAGCAAGCGCGCCCGACTGCGTGACGTTAGAAGTGGTCAGCAGGGTGCTAAAATTGGTCATCATAAATATCGAGCGACCCACCTTTCGCAGGTCTGCCAAACCATAAACGAAATCTCCCTTTTTGGTTTTGCTAGGATCAACATCGCTTCCAGTCTCGAGGACCTTGCCCACAAAGGCGCGTCCTGGAATGAAGCCATAGCCTTGCCCACGAGCATGCAAGATCTCCACTTTTGCTCTATCCCAAAAGTCAATGGCGCACGCGAAGACCTGCACAAGACACTCGTCTGAACGGATCTTGTGCGGCACGGGCGTCAAGTTGGAGAAGGTCATATTCGCTGCAGATCCTAACTTCCCATTGAGATGATCGGGTATGCGAGGATCTTGACGAAGTGGCTTTTGTGTGTTGTTACGCCAGAATGAACGGCTGAGAGTCTGTGCCGCATTGCTTGTAAGAGTGAGTGCACGCATCGTAGAATTAGAAGTGGGCAAGATGACTGCGCCAGAGGTGAGAGAAGACATCGAGAATGGCTTGGGCTCGGCTTTGGAGTTGAAAGGTCTCGCAGAAGGCAATGCCATTGACGACATGCCACCATTGGACCGAGCTCCTACTGATCCTGCGTTCGAAGGTGATCGACTTGGGTGCACAGACGCGTTCTGAGCAAGACTCTGAGTTGGACTTGCGCCTTGGCTGCTAGACGTATATATGCCAGCCAGGTCGTCGGGCCCATTCTTCGATGGCTGGAAAGCAGTCATAATGCTCGGCATATCGTGCTGGTTGTGTGACTCTCGAGACGCGCGTCTGCGCAGAGAGCCCTGATTTCGTATCGCTGTGGTCTGGTATGCTCGCGACGAAGGGTAGTGAAAAGGCGCATTGACACTGTCCCCACTTGCGTGACTTGAAGTGCTATGCGCTCGCGAAGAAGGCGCACTGGCGTTCTGCATCGGCGCATCCGCAACACCACTCGCGAGGACATGCTTTGGTATTGGGCTGGGATGGGCATTGGGAGCCATGTCGTCCTTGATGGACGCAGTCGGTGTTGGCACCGAGTACGATGAGCCAGTTGAGGCCGTCTCACTTGTATGCTGCTGTGGGTGGCCGGTAATAGGGAAAGGAATGGCAGATGCCGGCACGAGCTTGCCTTCGACGTCTGGAGCTTGGCCATCCAAGACCAAAGATCGTCTGTTTGGGTCATATAGCACATCTGGACCATCGGCGGTATCCGATGTCGTCCGCACCAAGAAGACGCGCGGAGGCACAGCGCTGGCTTGTTCCACTGCAGGGGTTGCGACAACATCGCCATTGAGCTTCGGCGAGGGCTCTGCTCGTGGCTCACGCTTCTGCACAGAAGACAGGCGGGCCGTGTAATTCCGCCCGTCGTTGTTGTCCCAGTGAGCTTGTCCAGTCTGACCATCTTCCATGCGCAAAGCTAGCTGTACTTCTGCCCCGTTCGTGCCAGGCGGCAGAGACCACGTGAAATTATACCGCTTGAGGTCTAGCGGCGTCCCCGCTACCTCAGGCGCAGGCGTAGCTGCTACTTCTTCGTAGTTCGCCCAATTATTCCATGTTAGACGCGCGAAAACCATGACGAGGTTGTGCATAGCCAACACCAGGATAGTACCCTCGAGCGACTGTGAAATGAGGTGTGGGCCGAATTTGGACAGCGCAGAGAGCGATTCCAGACGCATTGGTGGACCGCTGCCCAGGACTGGCACAGGACTCGTACCGACAGGTATAACGATGTCTGTCTGCTGTGTGGTTGCAGGCTGTTGAGGAGATGGTGCTCGAGCCACAGGCGTTGCCGTTCCATCAGCAGTATCGAATCCATTGGTCAGGCTGTCGGCAGGCGGCAGTGTCTGTCTCTCGTCGGCCAGAGGAGTGGCTGCCATAGGCGGAGTGCTAGGTGGAGTGGCGAACTCAGAAGCGGGAGTCTGCACCAGTTCTTCGCGAGTTGGCTCGTGCCCGTGGGTGACTGTAGATGACACTGGCACTGAAGGTGCTGCTGTCACAGGCTGAGGCGTTGGTGCGACTGTCGGAGCAGAGATGGCTTCTGGTATCCTCGGACTGTTCTTCTTGGGTGTTGCTTCTTCTGCTCCAGAGGCACCGGATTCTTCTTCGTCTGCTTCCTGTACCGCTTCCATCACGCGATCCAGCAAGCCAGCTTTCGCTAGCGCTTCTACCACTTGCTCTGGCGTCCTCTTCAGGCATCATGAACAAGTGATCAGCGTTTCGCCTAAAGGGTTTTGCCAACAGCAGGGGTTCCTGTAGCTTACCTTGCGCTTTGTTGGCGATGGCGGTGCCGCGGGCATATTGATCAGATTGTTCTTGAGTGTCGTAGAATGCAGCAGAGATGGCTGACTTGCTTTCGATGTGCCTTTAGAGCTCTTCTTGCTGCCGGTGGAAGAGGTCGAAGCTGAGCGTTTGAGCTCAGGCGCTCCAGAGCTGGCCGAGGTCGGAGCAGCAGAGGTGCCAGACTGACTCAGAGGATCTAAGCCAGATTTTGCTCTCTGCTTTTGCGAATGCCGCGAATGCACTTTGGTGCGCAATGCAAATGAAGCTTCCGAGCCAGCGGGCGATGAATTGGCAGAAGACGATGGGCTCGTCTTGCCGTCTGCTTTTGGCAGCTGGAGGCTGTCAGTGGGCTTCTTTCCAACCACTGCCATATTTGAGGCAGAAGTGCTGCCAACAGGATTCGCTTCTCCATCTGTACTTGCGGCCGGCTGCATCGAATATCGCCTTGAAGGCTGAGGCTCCGACTCGAGAAATTTGCTGGAACTGCCAAAGCCACCAGACTTGCGCTGCACGATTGAAGACAGCGGGTTGCTTGTTGAAATTACGGTGCCCGAAGCATCTGAGCGGCGCACGAGGCCGGGTCCACCGAGGTTATTGTGCCACAAATCCATGCTCTGCGACGTGCGCATGACTTTTTCGGACCTGCTGCCTCGACGGATGCTGCGTCTCCCGCTGGAAGAGATGATGCTTCCTGCATCTGAGCCTACATCGCCGCTCATGATGGAAGAAGTCATCGATGGCGCGCGCCGCCGGTGAGACTGGCCATAGCCTCCAACGTCGGACATGACTTCTAGGCGGTCCCTATCGTCAAAGAGGTTCGTGTTGAGATCACCAAAAGTCACGCTCCTGCGCTTTCCACCGCTGAAGCGGTCTTGTGTGGCTCCGGAAAGCGTCCTCAACCTTGATGTTGGTGCATAGGACATGCCAATGTCGGAAGCAGCGGGTCCGCGGGGCTTGGCGATGGCCGAGGCAGAGGGCATACTGTTATATCTGCTTCTGCTGCCTGCGTAGCCATTGTTGCCTGCCTCGCTCATCCGCTCGTCGATGCTGGCAGTCCTGCCTCCTCCGGCGCCTCCACCTCTGCCCGTCCGGCTGTAGCTGCTGTCCTCGCCAGAGCGGAACGAGGCCACGGATCCGCCATCGCCTCCAGCATCTCCGAGGCCGCTGAGGTAGCTTCTTGATGGCTTCTTGCCCAGCTTCTGCGTGAGCGATGGCTTTGGCATCGTGCTCTTGCTATGCGCGGGCTAGCCTCACTGGAGAGGCCTGCGTGTCTGGCTGCGGCGAGCCAGTAAAGGTGGGCCGGTCCGCGTTCGTGGGACACTCCACACGGAAAGCAGCGGTGTCGCTAGCAAGTCAGCGTGTCCTATGGTTGACCAGCAGGCAGCCTGCACTTTGCCAGCTCGAATCGCAACAACCGGCGGTGATCGAGGAAGAAAGAGGCACGTCAGTCGCGCAAAGGCACCAGGGCCTAGCTGGTACGTGTGCGCGCATGTGACGGGATAGTGTCCATATGTTGGTGAAGCTCCAGCTGTTCCTCTCTTGGGGAATTCCCCATGTCCGCTCTCTGGGTCTTCCGCGTGGCGTTGAGCAGTCACTGCACACGTGCACGGCATGAAGCAGTAAGGGTGTGCCAGTTGACGACTTGCAGCTTGACATCTAGCTGGCAGGTGTCCACAGTCAGTCTCTATGAAGTCTATGTGGCCTCGAAGATGGTGTCGCCATCTAGCTTCTCATCGCGATCATCGCGCCAGCTCGTCCACACCCTCCCAGCTGTTGCAGGAGCCTGCTTGTCTTGCAGTCAATACCCCGTAGGTCGCAAAAGCTCTCAATCTCTCGCATGCGAGCATACTTTGGCAATATTTGTCAAGTACACGACAGCTCGCGACCATGGACATCGACGAGCCCGCAAACGGACAGCAGGTCGCATCGTCCAGCTCGAGTTCAAAGAGCAAAGCGAGCAGCAGCAGGAGCTCGAGTGGATCCAGCGCCAGCAAGAACCCCAAGCTAGGCGTACTTGTCTTTGTGCACGGCTTCAAAGGCGACGACTCGACATTTGGCGACTACCCAAGCCGGCTGCAGCATTCGCTCGCCTCGACTTTTGGACCAGAGTCGGACATCTACGCATGGGTGTACCCTGCTTTCCAGACGCGCGGCGAGCTCAGCCAGTGCGTGCAAGACTTTGGAGAGTGGCTTACTACAAAAGTAGCAGAGCTCGAGATGGAGAAAGCCGCTGCGTCTGAAGACGGGAACAAGGAGCTGGCGCGCGTCGTGCTCATCGGACATTCCATGGGAGGACTCGTCGTTGCCGACTTTGCGAGGTCTGTTGCGAGCAAACGAGAATGTAGCGCTGCTAGCGTGGTCTGGCCAAAGATTGTGGGCGTTCTAGCATACGACACGCCTTGTGAGTGGTAGTGGCGGCGTCTTGCTACGTCGTATCTTCAAGCACTGACGCCTTTAGATCTCCCAGATCTCGGCGTGCACCCTGCAACATTCAAGAACTCTGCAACAGACGCATGGGGCTACGTTCAGCAGGCGCAAGCAGTAGCCGCGTCCGTAGGAGCAGGCTGGACGTTTCTGAACGCCAACACATGCGGCAAGGGCAAAGCGGCAGTCAAGCCAGGGACTGCCTCAAAGTCTGCGAGCGCCAGCTCGAACACCAAGGGCAAGCAAAAGGCAGCAAATCAGAACGATGCAGACGATACGACGGCCACGCTCACAAAGGCTGGCAAAGCGGCAGCTAGCAACATGGCTTCAGCGAATACTTCTTGGGCCAAATATGGCTATGCAGCAGCAGGCGCGGCAGCGTGAGCAACATCATAGCTCACTTAATGTGACAAGGCAGCTTGCTGATCTGCATCGCGCTACAGATTTGCCGCCGCCGCTGGCACTGCCTGGTACTCTAGGCAGACGATAGTCAACACAGCACAAAATAGTCAGCTATGGGTGACGTCCCATCTGGAGTTTGTTGGCATTCTATGGAAACCAGAGGACTTGAGAGAACGCTTGCAAGACCTGCTTGACCTGGAAGACAATAACGTGCAGTTCTGCTGGTGAGCATGCCAATCTGATCTTTTCCGATTTTTGCGGACTTGAATTCTGACACATCGACCCTTTACAGCTTCTACTCGCTTTTGGAAGAGGGAAACCGTACCTTTATCATTCTTCCATCTGTGGCAAGCCTGCCAGACGCATACGTAAAAGCTCAAAAACACTTTTCGCCCAGCCGAAATAGCAAAGCGAAGAATGAGATTGAAGCGTGAATAGGACATTTGCCTCTCGCGGACTCCATAAGAGCAATGCCTTTGGCTGATCGCTGGCCTTCTTTTTCCTGCAGGCATACCGTTATGTTTGATCCGGGCTATGACGCCGTGTATACGCTTGGACAGGAATCAGTGGCTTTGATGATTGAATGGATGCGCAGCGACGGTCGCAAGAAGCGGTGATCCTCAGTCTTGGTGGCCAATGCAGTCTTCTTTGACATCTCTCGCGACATGTCATTCATGCATGACCGGCGACGGCACTACGATCTCAGGCCCACGTCAGAGGGTCAGAGGCAGGCAAATCCGCTTCACCAGCATTCTGCCAGCAAGGCGTCATATCGAAGCGGGCAGGCTATACTGCGACAAGGCTGGGTGCATCTCACATTGCATGGAAGCATCTGTACAGAACCATCACATGCAGTTCCGCATTTCTGTTTTACTTCCCATTCCGTGGTGCTCTTCCGTTGTAGTCGACACCGGTGGTAATGGTGCTGCACATGTACATGATGATCAGTATTCAATTGCCGAAGCGTTTTCCGGCAACCTATACGTACTAATTGCCATAGCAGTCGTACTGGAAGTCGATCTGGTCGATCCGCTTCTTGAGCGCTTCCACCACCGTCTCGACCGCGCAGAGTCCATCTTTGTCATATCCACAGCCCGGAAACGAGTCGGCAATGGGAATGACAGCGTCATTGGAGATGAAGCGGATCTGCTTGGAGGGTCGCTTTTCCGGACATTCCATGACTTGCATAACCAGGTTCGTGGCGAATGGAATGACTCTTGACGCTACGAAGGACTGTTGCTCTGGCCTGCCGGAGGTGGGTAGAGGACCACTTCGGAATACGGACGTTAGGTTAAGAGCCGAGATTAAGCTCAAAATGACGACCTGATATCACGGAATTAGCAGAAAGCCGTCTGAAGTCAAGTCTCTGACCTACCTCGTGCGTAGCATCGGCATAGATGCTTTGGTCGAGAGGGAAGTAGATGGGATTGCTGTCAAGAGTCGAGTTGGTGCTGCTATCGTACTTCGTGATTGGCGTTTGTGTCAGACGGGCAACGAATTCCTCCAAAAAACCCTTGCCTTGAGCTGCACTCGTAGGACTACCGAATCCAAAGCTATAGTAGAAGTCCAAATCTTGGGCATACTCATAGCTGCGCCACTCTTCCTCGTTGAAAAGTGAACAGAAAGCGGAATAGCCCAGGGATACCGTTTCGAATGAACAAAGCTCGAGCATTTGAGCGACATCTGATACGTTGAAATCGACTCCTTGAATCATCGACGAAAGGCGCGTGGCAGTATCAGCAAATACGCTTTCTGAATAGTTTGAGGCGATTTCGGCGGAGAATTGTGAAGATAAATCGTGATTCGGGCAAGAATAGTAAGGTGCGCCAGTGTCGTTGAATCCCTCGGCTTCGATCATGATCTCGATGTTTACTGAAGTCTGATAGTCGGGAATACCTGGATGATGGAGTGGATGAACCTGACGCCAGGCCACGAAGAGTTGCCTACCAAACATGCCCGCACTGAAGGAAAGAGCCGATGCGACCTAAAAAGGTAAGGTCAATCTCAGCAGGACGTCAGGAAGGACGCAATCTGTTCCAGGCTCACCATTCTATCCTGGGATTCAGTCCGAAAGACTGGCAGGGTGCCTTGCTCGGTGAAATTCGTCAGAAGGTGACCGTAGAACATTCTGAACTTGACGCCAAGGTCGAAAAGCTGCTGTCTTCCAAAAGGTGATAAGAGGTTATTGCCAAGCTTATATGTCCATGTATTAAGAAATTCTAGTTCCCCCAAGGCTGAGAAACCATCGCCATTTGCTGCATCTTGCAGTTTCTGAGTGATCGGATACGACAACGCCGTTGGGTAGCTAACGTGAGAAGGCGTCAAAGTGTTGCAGGCTAACATTTGGTCGGAGACCCTACCGTGCCCCGTGGCGGTAGAAGAGATGCTTCCCAAGGAAAACCATATGCTTAGCTGAAGTGCCAGCCAGAATTCTAGGAAAACATAGACGTACCACTTGAGTCAGCTCGCTGCCCTCAGGAATCAGCGGTGAAGCGTCAGGAAGACCGAAGAAGCCGGGATCGAGCGTGTTCCAGGGCGATAGGGCACCCCAATGCTTGAAAATGTCGAATCCATTGCCATTGCTCTAAATGGGGGGTTTCAGCGCGACCAAGCGGGTGACAATCGTGGCTTAGCTTACCGGATTCTTTGGGACAGCACTGGTATCGAAGTATCAAAATTACATGATTTCAGAGTCTTGATGTTGCAAACCTGTGGTCGTTGCAACTCACCTGACCAAGGGCGCGTTTGCCCTCGTATTGGCGGGGTACACGGGTGCAGTTTGAATAGCCAGACCTTCGGCGCCAATGCCTGTCTTTCCAGGAAAGCCTATGACGGTCTTCGATGGGAAGAGCGCTGTATCGACAGTAGCTGCGGAGTTCAGAAGAATATAGCCCTGTCAATTCCAATGAAGCAAGAGCCAAATGATTATTAGACTGACTGCCTGATGGTGGGTAAAGGTCCGAAGTCACGGCGCCAGCATAGGTAGAAGCTTCTTCGCGCTTGTCAAAGTCGGCGATAGGGCTGCAGAGAACCGTCCAAGGAAGCGTAGCTCCCAGAAGCCAGCCTAGACAGGGGACGCTTTTCATCTTGGCTGAGAGCGAACTGCAAGGCTGGAGAGAGCAGTAAAATACTAAGGAACTTCAGTGTATCCAGGTAGGAAGAAGCAAGAAAGAGGTCGAATCGCTACTATGAGGATCTGTCCAGTCAGCCTGTCACTGGTACCGTGGGTGACCCTACGGTTGTGGCCATATTTGGATTTCCACATCCGATCGAGAGGTACCTGCACGTGCCGAAAGTAGAAACCGGTACCCGATACTGCAAGAAGCCCTCTTCATTGTAGACCTAGATTGTTTGCACAAATTTGGCGATGTATATCGGCCTACGGAGCTCTCCATCTCGTCATATCTACCGGTGGGTGTACGCTCAGCGGTTGGCCACATCCACGCGTACGCTAGTGCTTGAGAAACCGCCCCGTGCAGCATCTGTTTTCTTCGCTCGATCTCAGCTTGGCAGGCTACCATTCTTGCATTGTCGCCATTCGTGCCTGATACTCTTCTACGATCTGCTCCATGTCGTCCTGGGTCATGTTTGTGACTTTCTCGCATCGAAGGTTTGAAGTGCCAAGGACGACACCACTGCATCCATTGGAAGTGGGATGTATCAGCCTGACTGCACGCAAAACGCACAAAATTGGGCAAGGCTCACCGAAGACCGCCGATGATCTTGTTGACGACAAGCTCATCTCTCGCAATGACAATCATTGCCATTTCGTACAGTGCAACCGGAAGAGCCTTGACGGCTGCAACATCGCCGAAGGTGCTCACCAGCGCCTACCAACATAGATGTCTGTCAGCACTTGGCAAGCTGACTCTCCAGAATCACACCTTACCATGACGTTCGCTTCCGTCGTGTTCTCCGGCAAACTTTCGATGAGGGCGCCACATAGCTGATTCTCTGGCTTGACGATAATTGGGAAAGGCTTTTCGTAGATTCCTCCCGTCGACTGTGCTGAATCACGGAACCGGAACGAGTCAATTCTCTCTCCTGCAAAATCAACTTTCCTCCTTGGGAACTGTCGTGCATCTCGCTGCAAAAGCCGGTTGTTTGATCTAGATTCCCGATGGGCAGCTTCGTGCGAGAGAGGCGTGCGAGGCAGCGAGCTGTTGCTCGAGTAAGGATCGGCACGGCGTCTCCTCGAGCTGATGAAGTGTGGCTCAAACCTGTCGAACAACGTACGATCGGGCCTCGAGAAGCCTCTCCACGCTCTTGCTCTTTCCGAGAGTTTCGAGTAATGCGGAACCCACGAGTCTCGCAGCATTCTTCCCGTTCTAACTATCGAATAGTTTGGCACATAGTGGTCCCTCCAGTATTTGGAAACGTTCTCGTACGATCTTCTAGAGCGGTTCCTGAAGCCGAAGCGAGCTCGAAGGCGGTCGCGGAAGCGACGTCCCGTGGAATAAGAATGTCCAGGACGACTAGTCTGCACTGCTTGCGGTCGTTCGTCATCGCCATCGACTAGGACTTGTACGTGTTCGCCATCTCGGACCGTTTTGACAAAAGCCCAGAGGTCGTTGCCATTGACATCGGTGTACTTGAACTTGTCCTCGGTGGTTTGCAATGGGCGGCGAGGAATAGTGTACGGATTGTAGCGCCTGGACAATCGTTTGGCCGACCGGGCGACGTGGATGGTGGTACCCAACGGGACTTGCACTTTGTGGCAGCAGAATGTGCCATCAGCATCAATATACGAGATCCGGCGGTCTTCAAGTGTAAGTGGGCCAGCTGTCAGAATCTTGACGCCTCTTGATGCCGTTTCACCATGACCACGGCCTGGAGAAAGGAGTTGGGTTTGCTGGAACAGATCATGTTCCCATTTCGTATTGATGCTACCCTGCTCAGCTGGCGGGAAAGGCTAGCGTGGGATAGCGTAGGATTGCGTCGAACCCGTCAGAAGTGCCAAACATTCCAGATAATTGCCGGATTATGTGCGCTTACAGACTTGTACCAGGTGTCAGCAGCTCTGGCTGGTACGGCAGCATCACGCTGTTCGTCTTGTTTTCCGGTTTGCTGGGTCTTTTCAACGCTCGAGCTTGGGACCAAGCCATGCTCTTCGTCCTACGATAGAGCTGGCAATGTCGTTGGCACGGACTCGTCGTCTGAATCAAAGTCGATGAGGTCGACATTGGCTCTGCTGCTCCTGCTGTCCGGGTTGTCGGTGTCTGAGTCTAGGTCAATCAGCGGCCGAAGGTCGAGCTGGCCTGCTTGAGTTGGGTTGTTCCAGTCGGATTTTTGAGCTTGCTTGCCTGGCGGGAGAATTGTCGAGTCATGATGCGTGATGAGACTGTCAAATGGATTGAGTGTGAGCGCGTCGAAGCCGTGCAAGAGGTTCGAGGGGCTGAAAGGCGAGGCGGACGCGGACAGAGAACTTGTCTGACCGACAGCCATGGCGAGTGACGGAGTGTGAGGAGACCTGTTAGGCTGAGACTGCAATCATGACGTGACCTGGAGACGAATGCAAGGCTGAGGCCTGTCAATGTTGTTTATCGAGCCTCGAGCCCGACGCGTCCAGGCTGCATGCGGATGCGGATGCAGATAGCTGGCAGTGGCGGTGGTGGGTCTGAGACGGCACGAGCACTGCTCGGAGGTTGGTCAGCGTGCTGCTCTGCGGGTGTGCTCCAAGCGGGTGTGGTCGAGTCGAATAAGAGCAGAGGCAAGCTGGACGGGCAGAGCATCAGTCAAGGTCTGTACAATTCTCGATCACCCTAATCCTGCAATTGCCCCGACTCGCGCGACACACCGCGCAACACTGGCCGCCCACCACAGTTAGTCGCCGTGCCATGCCATGGTGAGCCCCGCCAACGGTCCATCTGGCGGCAGCAGCAGCGGGAGCGGGAGCGCCGGGCGCACGCTCCAGGCGGCCTCGTACCATCAGGCGCTGAACGCCACGAAGGGCAGTGGCAGGAAGAGGCTGCCCCATCAGGACAGATCCGCGCCGCCCAGCATGAAGCGCAGCAAGCTCAGCAACGGCGTCTCTGCTGCAGCTGGCATGCCGCCGGCCAGTGTGCCCAGCCTCGCCGCGCTGTCCACGCCCGACGGCAAGGCGGGCAGTGGCAGTGGAAAAGGCCCATCCACGCCAGGCTTCAAGCGGGGAATCTACCTCGCATTCGTCGACAATGCGCTGCAGGAGAAAAAGAAGGTGTGTCCACTCATGCCGTTAATCCGCTTACCGAGCGGCGCTGCTGAATCCTCGACACCGCAGGGCCGCCCCGATCCATACAGCGAGCTCGTCACGCAATTCAAGTCACAATCCTCAGTCGCAGCATCTTCCTCTGCATTGGCATCAGGCACACCTCAAAAGCCATCTACACCTGGCACGACGAATCTGAAAGCACTCATTGAGGCCCTGACTCACGTCGTCGCCCAGCTCGACCGCTCGCATTCCACGCTCGTCGATTCCATTCTCTCCCTCCCATGGACAGCGATGGACGACAATTTCGTAAATTCCCATTCGCGCTTCGTGCGTGCTCTTCTCACTACAAGATCAGAATTTGTGCAAATGGCGCTTGAAAAGATCGTCAAAGGCTTCCGATTTCGTGAGTCTGGCCATCGTGCTTTCAGTTGTGATATCGCCACTTTGGGTGTCCAAGCTGACTAGAGTATTCCTGTAATCACGCCAGAGCAAGCCGCAGCTTATGCCGCCGAGCTTCCAGGACAAGACGCCATCACGCGCCGACAGTCATACGAGCGGCTGCACGCCCTTCTCAGCTCGCTCATCTACTTGATACCGACACTGCCTTCCACCCTGTGGCCGCTACTCAACAAGTACTTTCCGCACAAGCGCGAGAGCCGGAATGCTCAAGTTGTGTATATCTCCAACGCCCTTCGGATAGTCGAATATAGCCCGCAGCTGGGCGAGAATGTGCTCGGTGCTGTGATCATGCGTGCTCTGCAGATCGATGTGAGCCCTTTGGAGAAACAGGCTGTACATCCTCACATTACGCGCTGACTCGCATTCTACCATCCAGGTCGAGATTCAAATTGACATTGAAGACCTAGAAGACGACGAAGGCGTGCTAGACGAAGAAGTCTTTGGCTTCAGCATGGACAACCCGTTTGATCGCGTCGTGGGGGATGAAGACGATTCAGATGATGATTCGGACGATGAAGACGCAGGCATGAACCCGGACGAGCTTGATTCAGACTTTGACGATTCAAGCGACGAAGAAGGCATGGACGAGCAGAAACCAAGCGAGGAGCAAATTGAAGGAGGAGAGGATGGTGAAAACGCCGACGAGCCAAAAGCAAAAGTTCTTTCGCCAAAAGTCGTCAAAAGGCTAAAAGAGATGGCTGCCAAACTCGACGCAATCTTGCGTGTCATGTTTGATTTTTTGCAGCGCATACGCTCGAGCTCGCCTAGTTTACGTACCCGACCGGGCATGCTGAAGAGCGCTTCGCAGCGCACCCTGCCTGGCTCTCCGATACCTTTCGACAGCATGCTCGATTCGCCACGGACAATTATGAACAACGAGAACGATCCCGCAGACTATCTTGCATCAAACAACCATGCTCTCGTGCAAAACATGATTTACCGCGTCCTTCTCGCCGTCTTTGACGAAAAAATACTTCGGACATTTCAAACGCGACATACGCAATTCATCCTCTTTTGGTACGCCTCTCTCTCCCCGGAGTTTGCGGACGAGTTTACGGGGACTCTACTCTCGCGTGTCCTGAACGATTCGGATACACCCACTGTCACGCGCGTGGCATCCGCTGCCTACGTTGCGAGCTTCGTGAGCCGCAGCACCTGCATCGATGGTGCGACAGCGCGGCAAGTCATGTCTTTGCTGTGTCAGTGCCTCGATTCAGAGCTTGAGCAGGTCCGCTACATCACGGCTCAGCTAGGCCAAGTTTCCGGAGCTCAAGCCGATCGAATCGTCAAGAGCAGCATTGTCTTTTATGCGGTCGCACAGGCTGCTTTTTACATCTTCTGCTTCCGCTGGCGGGACTTCTTGGATGAATCTGAAGAGGAGCTGGATTTCTTGGAGGGCGTGCCGGCTAAGAGAAGGTGGATGCTTGAGCTTGAAAGCTTGAAAATGGCCGTCAACAGCCCTTTGAACCCGCTCAAGGTGTGTTTCATCTCGTCGGCGCGCTTCAACATGCGTTGCATGCTGATACTGTCGATTTGCTCTTAGATGTGCGCCCCTGCGGTCGTTTCGCAATTTGCGAGGATGGCCCACAAGACCGATTTCATGTTCTGCCACTCCATCATCGAGCAGAACAAGCGTCAGTCTCGCTCACAGCCAGCAACACCACTCAAAGAGGCTGCAGTCACGCCGCTGCTGGAGCGTCCGATGCCCGTGCCTCCCGCGGGACCTGCTCGCACTGCAAGCCAGACAGCGGTCCAGGCTATAGCCGAGCACACCATCGTTCAACAGACACTCAAAGAGGCTCAATTAGATTCACACTTCCCCTTCGACCCATACAAGCTTCCTCTCTCTGCTCAATACATTCAGGGCATCTATCAGGATTGGAACGGTGGTGGCTTTGACGACGAAGAGTCGGCAGACGAGGACAATGATCAAGACGTCGACGATGACACGTCCACTGAAGGTGGAAACGAGACCCGCGACGAAGATGAGGATTCGAGCATGCAAGCCAGTAGCGCAGACAGTGATGCTATCTTGATGAGCTTGCAGGCTTCCAACCACCCACGTCCGCTAAACATCAAGGGTGTCATCGACCCTTCTCTCCTAAGCGACGGCGACGATGATAATGCCGCATTCTCGCAATCTTTCGAAGCGATGAGCGTCTCTCCTCGACACGGCCATCCGCATCTGCTTGGACGTTCGTAAATCTTTCGAATGCTCAGGTCTAGCTAGCATAGCGCCTTCTTCTATACCCGCTTTCTCTATTCAGCAAACTCGTTACGCATTCCCTTTGACAGTAGGTCCAGCTTGTTGTCGACTTCATTCAGCAGCATGAAATGTAGCATTCGCTTTTTCTCACAATTGCCTGGTTGTGGTGGCGAATATCGCCAGTTGCAGCTCCAGTCCGCCGCGGTCTTTCTTGTGTTCCTGGCAGCACTCACGACGATGGCCCACCGGAGAGCCGTACAGCCACTATCAAGGCAGCTTTCACTGCGGACTGTCTCACCTCAACCCGCTGGTAGGCTGCTTGCGACCTGTAATGCAGCAAAGCGACCGGCGCTCCATGTCAATCGGACATCTCGAAATCAGCAGCAGCAGCAGCTTCTGAGCACAAGCGCGAGTATCAGGAGCGTATATGACGAGTGAGCACACCCTTCGATCAGCTGTCCAGCCCAGTCTCGCTGAAATTCATTGTCCTGCAGCTTTCGCAATATCCTTGATGACGCCGAGCGGCCGCCTGTCATTGTCGACACCTGCACCGAGACAACCTTCAAATTGACAGACGGTATCATATTACCCAGTAACTGTATCTTCCACAACGGTGCAGCCTTCATGTGGGACGTTCCACCGGCGGCTTTCGACTGGCGAGGGTGGAGCGAAGACATGTTCCAGCTCTTCGAATTCACCTCACCAAAGCCAGGTGTGTGATACCCTCTGTGCTGTATACATCCAGACGTCTTTTTGACACATTGCTTCTTCATCAAACCAGACGTCCTGCTCTTCGGGACTGGCAAGAATACCTTGCCGCCACCGCCATTCCTGCGACCCTACCTGAACTCGCTCGGTATTCAGCTAGACGTGATGGACTCGGTAAGTCCCGAGCAACCCATGATCAGCGAGATTGTTGCTTCAGCTAACCAGGACACATCCCTTAGCGAAACGCTTGCGCTACCTTCAATCTGCTGGCAGAGGAAGGCAGAAGAGTGGCAGCGGCTGTCCTGACTTTGACACCTATCGATTCTCGGTCTGGAGCCCCAATAACCTGACTGTACCCTTCCGCTCGGGATAATCCTGCATTGCACCTGTACCATCGTGACGCAATAATGTAGCAACAACAGCCTCGACACTTCCAACTCAGCCCATTCGGGATCGGCCAACACTCGGCAATCTCTTTTGCGTACGCGATGTACTTGCGCCTTGGCTTTGGGGGCTTAAGGGCCGGTTCATCCCCAAAGGCGACGCTTTCGAGACTGTACTGCCCGTCCTTGTCGTCCCGCCTCTCGGGCCGCCCCCGGATTGAGGCGGCTCTTTTCGACGTGCACTTGCGCCTGATGACGGCCGCATGCTCAAGCTCAGGGGCGGAGAGACTGATGACTGGCCGTCCGCCTCGTTCATCTGGGTACGACGGGCTCGCTCGTGCTTGAGCTGCACTTGCCGGAAGTGGCTAAGCAGCTCTTGCCATTTAATCTCCTCGTTGCGACGAACAGTGGATCGCCCACCCAGGTTTGATGGTGCCGAGGCAGAGGTGCTGATAATTTCAATCAGCACAGTGTCGTCTGCGGGAAACTTCATCACCGACCTTCTTGGTGCGACGTGCATGAACCCTAACGGGCTGACGGCATTGAGGCGATTCCTCAAAGTCAGGAAAGCGCTGCTTTGCGGCAGGAACATTAACAGTCCATATAGACACTTGAAGAGATATGGATTCTTGTCAGGCTCGAGCAGTTGCAGACGAAGTGCTGTGGCACTCATGTCAGCTTTTGCCTCATCTGACAGTGGAAGGTCCTCACAAGTGAAGACTGGAGACTCGAGCAGCTGCACCAGCTTATCTATCTGAATCAACAGAGAGACAGTGACTTCGAGCTCGGCACTGTAGGTATCGCTCAGCAGATTTCGGATACCGCAAACGAAACGAGATCTCACAAGATCTGCAGGAGATTGGCGGCATGCTCGTACGCCTGTGCAAGCAGGCACAGCGAGAATGCTGCGACCGCGTTATGCGACCAGGACCGGTAGAGGTTGACAAAAAGGACTTGGCCATCGCGTGATTCCAGGTTCTTCAGACGCTTCCGGAAATCGGAGAGCTCGGGCGACGTTATCATGATTGTGTGCAGGTTCTGTACCATGATGCTAGCAAAGTCCAGATCCTCGTCCTTCTCCAGCAGATCTGCGAAAGTTCTGTATATTCGCTCCGTATTCAAGCTGGAGCACAGCTGCCGAATGATTAAGCTGCCGCGAGTTTCAAGCAATTTGCGATCTGTGCTAAAGATTTGCAGGAGATTGCTCATGAAGACCGGGAAATAAGAGTCTTCCTCCGAGCTCGATGAGATCTGGGCTAGAAGGTGCAGATTGGCCTTGATGACCTCTTCGGCGGGATCTGAAAGCATCTTGAGCAGCACTGGGAATGTCTCATGCATGCCCAAAATCTGCAAGAGACAGTCAACGGACGAGTTCGCGAACAATGGTAAAACATTCTCTTACTTTCTTAGGCGCTTTCTGATGAAGCATCGACAGCCATTGGAAAGCGGCGACTCTTGTCTCTTCGCTGTCATCGAGCAGTCTCTCGAGAAGTACATGGACCGTGAGCTGGTAGTCGAAGGGGTCAGTAGCCGTTTCTGGCTCTTCTACAAGCTTCCCAGAACTGCCAGGCAGAGGTATTGGGCTCGGCTGCAATACTGGTCCAGAGTGGTTCATGTCATTGATCATGTCGTCCAAGCTGGCCGAAACGCCATTTGCTGCCTTGCTTGAGCTGCTGCTGCTGAGCACACCTGGTGAGTTTGAGCTGGGAAATGGTACGGGTGCAGTACTCGGCGTTGCTGGCGTCAAGCCCTTTGGTAACGTGGACGCAGAGTCTCGACGTCGATGCGTACTAGACGCGGAAGACCGCAGGCCCGGCTCTTGACCTGACTGTTCGGCGGGAGGTGGCGGCGCTGGTAATTGCTGCACTACTCTAAACAAATTATAATTGGCCTGCTTGGCAATGTGGCCGATAGCGGGAAAGTGATGAGCCAATGAAGGCAGAATGAGCTTGATAAGGATCGGGGTGAAGGTAATCATCGTATCTTTTGCAATGCCGAGGAACTCGTTGAGCCACCTTAGACAGGTTGCTTGCGTCTCTTCATCGCCTCGCTCGAGATGCTGAAGAAGGATCTCTACTATGGCAGCATGATCCACCTTGACACCTTGACCAGGTACCCATCGGCCAGATCCTTCCCCTTCTGCGTCCTCGTCGGAAGGCTCGTGGTCGCTGCCGGAATCACTGCTGCCATCCTCCGAGGGGCGGTCCTTTTGTCCTTGCTCGCCCGTTGTCTCGCCGATAGTCTCCTCGCTGATGTTATTCAAATGAGTTGTAGGGCGTTCTCTGCTCGTTGCGGGTGCAGGCGACGATGTGCTGGCTACGGCGGACGGTCCTTCTTGGGCACCTCTCTTCGGGCTTTGCCTTCTAGATCCAGCTGGTCGGCGTTCGGAAATACTAGCAGTCTCAAGGTCCGACGTAACTGACATATCGCCCGGCTCTATGTCCTTCCCCTTTGTTTTGCTGCGCGACCTGGAAGCCGCCCTCTTGCGTGCCAGTCGAATTTCTCGCTTTGCAGCCCGGGCTTCGCGCTTGACGCGTGCTACTTCAGCAGCTTCGCGAATCTCTTTGAGAAAGTCGGCTAGTATATGCATGGTGGCATTGCGGATGTCCTCGGCTGGATCTTGCAGGAACTTGAGGAGACCATCGAGGAAATGTGGTAGGTACGAGACGAGCTCAAGTTCGGGGATGGATTCCAGCACGGCCAGCCAAGTGACGAGATACGTGCGCGTGAAAGGGTTGATTACGTGAATGCGCTCGGCGAGGAGCGGTATAAACCGAGTGAGCGAGAAAGCCTTTCTGGTCACTGGATCTGGACCCCCTGGGAATGCGCCGTATCCTTCGGTATGCGCACGCAGGCTCTTCTCAGTAAGTCGAAGAGGTTTGGATGGATCTCCGGCTTCGTGCTCGAAGTCTTTCGTGGACACGTAGGACGAAGCTTGTTCCACGACGATGTCCTTGATTTGCCGGTCCAGCAGTTCGCCACCGTTCTTGACTGCCTGATCTACGTCTGCTGCGAGCTGCGAAGGAGTCCGTTACATGTGCACTTCGGCAACGAGTCCCTTTTGTAAAGGGTCCTACCTTGCTCATGGCATCAAAAAGCTCATTGAAGTAGACCAGTATCTCGCCTTTGGCCACCTGGAAAGAAGCGCTTCACAATCAAGGCTAGTCCTTGTCTCGTGTGCACAGATCCTACCTTTGCGACATTGTACATGCTTTCACATGCAAAGTAGCGCACTCTGTGGTCCGGATCATGGAAGCACGCCAGGATGGGAGGGGCGATTTGATCCAGGTACGGGGCGATGTTGTACTGCCCGAGCGAGATACTGCAAAGGAAACCGCTCATTAGATCAACTAGAGCCTTGATACGGTGATATCCAGACGTACCTCGCCCCTGCGAGTCCCATGATGCCGCCATTGCGCTGCGAGGACTGGTGACTTGGGGCGTTTGCCAGCTCCACCAGGAGCGCAACGATGGCGTCGACCTTTGGCTTGTCGCCGTTTGCAATGTATTCGCGGATGTTCCTACAGTCTACGCGTCAGCAAAAGGTTCGTATGCGCGAAGACCGCTTCTTCACACACCTCTCCACCTCGAGCGCCGCGTTCTTGCGCTTGTCATAGGTCTTGTCGAGGAGGCCCGGTGGCAGCTTGACGCCGTCCATCGTGACGCAGCTGCGCCGGCCTCTTCAGGCGGCGACGAGGCAAGAGGCTGTCTGGCAAGCGTGCACTACCGTGCTTGCAGCATCGTTTGGGCAAGACGATGGATGCCTTTGATGGACTGTCACTCTGTGCACGAGGACGTGATCGGCACCGCGAAGCTATATACGCGCGCTTGCAAGACATCATACAACAACAATGCTAATACTGAATCTCCATACTTTGAACGACTTCCTCTATGGTTCATTGCGTAGCATCTATCTCCGCAGGCCCGCCTTCTATGGGATCTCCCACGCCTGTAGTATCGGTGGCGAGAAGTGAAGATACCGTCAGTCACCATGATACATGTAAAGCTGAATGAAGGCCGCGCACCTAATGCTATTCTTGAAGCTTCGCCTTCAGGACCAACCAGCTCTGGAGCTATTGTGACATCGTGCTCTCTTTGCTCGACCTCCACCTGCATGTTGTGTCCGTCATCTTCTCGACCTGGATTCGTGCTCGGTTGACCTGCTTCTGCGTCGGGTACAGTGACAGCGGCTGGTGGCTCTTCTTGGGGTTCTTGAATTGCAACACTGCCAGACTCGGCAGACACACCTGGCTGTTGCGAAGCGGCCATTTGACTTTCCAGATCTTCCGGCTTGAACTCATGCCTGAGCAAGGTAGACGACGTGCTTGCCAAAGGCTGCGCATTAAGCGTCGCAGGCGTAGATACACCCGTCGCAACTCCACTTCCAGAAGCCAAAGGCGTGTTTGTACCAGTCGGTCCAGCAGCGCCAGACGGCGTCCCTGGCTGAGGCGTGTTGGCAGCGCTTATTCCTACGCCAGGAGTCGGGTTGCTAGGTTGCAAGAACGTCTGCGCACCAGTCACTGCTGCTGAAAGTTGCTCCTCGGTGACTTGGTCCGTCTCGTCGCCTACGCCTTCATCGAGGTACTTGACCCATTTCACGACGCGGATGTTCGAATTGCCCAGCTTGACGGGCTCTTTGCGCCATCGTGCGACTGGAGCGAGCAAGAGCCTTTGATTCGCACGCAGAGTAGCTTGAGAGGTGAAGCGTCCTGTATTTGTCAAGGGAGTTTGCCCAGCTCAGCTTGTCGTCGGCCTGTCCAGAGCTAACAAGCGAGACCTACCCAGCTCTCGCGTATTGTGCCGGTTCGCGGCTGCTGTACGAGACTGAGCCACAGTAAGAGCAGTTGTGAGGCCGTAGTCTTTTCACCAGCTATCCCCTCACTCACCATCTCCCAAGTCTCTTGTATTGCCTAGCCTAGCAAAGTGAAGCAGTTTCACCGGAGCAAGCGCTGGCCTCGCAGTCTGTCCAGTCGAAAGCAGCCTGAGAGCGATGACCCTGCCTCCGAGCCTTGTCCTCGCAGATCTGCGCACTACTACTAGCAGCAGCAACTGATGATTACACGCAAACCAGAGTCGACCTGTACTTGAAAGTGGCTGCTCGACTGTATCGACGTGATCGATTTCGACGCGATGCTGCTCTGCTCTGCTCTGACACGCTGCAAGAGCGGTCACGCACGTACACAACTATGGCTGAAGTGCAAGAAGCCGAGGCCTCGACGTCGACCGGCGCCATCCTCTTCAAGAAGCGCAACAAGGCATCATCAACTGCAGCTCGAAGATTAGCGTCAGACAGTCCTGCGCCTGCAGCGGGCGAGCAGGCAACAGATACGCCAGCAAATGGACAAGAGAGGTTCGTAGGCTGTTTCAAATGTGCTGATCTGACGGTCGGAGGCTGACTCTGATGCTATTCCTGATCAGCCTGCAACCCCAAGCTGATGAAGACGACCGCGAGGGCACGCCTAGCAACTTGCAAGAACTGATAGAACTTCGCAAGCTCCGACAAGCGTCTCGTAAAGAAGGCATAGATTTGGAACGGCTGAATGCTGGCAATCGTGACAAGAAGCGGAAAAAGAAGAAGCAGGATCAGCCGGAAGATGCTGGGTATGGCTTGCAGAGACCTGGCGCTGGGGGCAACGATGAAGACAGGTGGGGCGCGAGAGATTGCCCTGAAACCATGTATTGAAAGGCTGATTCGCATTAATACGTTCGCTCTCTCCCATGTCGTCCCCTGCAGCGGCAACGAAGACGACAACAAGGGCGATGCTATTTCTCGCAAGATCATGAAGACGGACAACTTCACTCATCAGACGGGCATTGTGGACGTCGACAAGCACATGATGGCATACATCGAGCGAGAGCTCAAGAAACGACGCGGACAAGGTGCCGGTGCCGAGTTTGATGCTGAAAAGGAGCTACGAGCTCTAGATCCGCGAGATGAGCTATTCAAAGTCGCTGAAAAATATCGAATCGAGAATAAAGTCGATGATGATGAAGGAAACGTCGCTACATCTTCAGCGATGCTTACTACTATCCCAGAGGTGGATCTGGGCATCGATAGCCGCTTAAAGAACATTGAAGCTACAGAAGCGGCAAAACGGCGCTTGATGGAAGCGCGTGAGAAACGACTCGCTGGACAAGGAGCACACGATGATTATCATGATTCCAACTACGCGGGTATG
This sequence comes from Cystobasidiaceae sp. HBUAS51001, assembly GCA_003351005.1. Lineage (NCBI taxonomy): Eukaryota > Fungi > Basidiomycota > Cystobasidiomycetes > Cystobasidiales > Cystobasidiaceae > Cystobasidiaceae sp. HBUAS51001. The sequence goes on along the minus strand of KZ857210.1, from coordinate 677,019 downwards.
CGCTACTTTAGACACACCAAAGGCAACCAGACGGACTTTGATGCTCTGCGAGCGGCCAAAGTCGAAGCAGGCATCGAAGACGACAGCGAGGAGGAGGAATACGATAAAGATATGGAGAAACACTTTGACGCAGAGGCGAAAAAGAAGAGACAAGCTCAAGCTGCAGCGCAGAGACAGCCGAAGGAATATGCAACAGACGACCTCGTTGCCGAGCGATGGAAACGGTCCAGCGCAAATCAGTCCAGAGGCAGGGGACGCGGCAGAGGTGGCGGAGGCAAGAAGTGAGAGTCTAGACAGTCCGAGACCGTGTTTATTCCATCGCCATGTTGTTGTGCCACCTTTTGGCTGTTGTAGACGCAACGTGTCGACAGGACTGTTGCTAACTGACCTAGCCTTGCGATTCCCTCGCGTCACGCACTGAACTGAACGGGACAAGCCTTGCGAGCCAGTCTTGTCAATGAATGTGAATTACATAGAACATGATACAACAGCACCGTTGTCCTCCTCTAGCTGCACGGATGCAAATTGGACCTGATGCCCTCTCATTCTGTTCAATGTTTTGCGTGCACAGGTATCCCTAGCCAGATCCGAAAAGCAGCCGGCCTCTTAACGCGGAGTCAAGCAGCCGACACTCGGATTTACTCTATTCGCATGTGCATTGCGCAATCATCGGTAGAGGTGCTCAGAGGTGAGGTTGGCGGCGATCTCTGCCTCCATCCGGTCTCCATTCTGAAGTAGCTTTTCCTTGTTGTACAGCAACTCCTCGCGGGTCTCTGTCGTATATTCGACGTTTTGTGCTGCAAACATCGGACACCCAACAACGTCAGCAGGTCGGTCAAGGGAGAGAAGGAGAGAGGAGGAAGATCCAGCTTCGCCACTTGTTGCACACACTTGTGGCGGCGAAAAGGACGAGGCAGACTCACATTCGACAATCGCATCGACGGGGCAGGCCTCCTGGCAGTATCCGCAGTAGATGCACTTTGTCATGTCGACTGCATACACAAAAACACCACCATCGAATTTTCAGTTCAGCCGTTGAATAATCTCGACCCAAAAGCCAGTCGAGCAAATGGTCAACGCACTGTCATAGCGGGTCGTTCTGCGTCCACCATCTGCACGAGTCTCGGACTCGATAGTGATAGCCTGAGCGGGGCAGATGGCCTCGCATAGCTTGCAGGCAATGCAGCGCTCCTCGCCTGATGCGTATCTGCGCAGAGCGTGCTCTCCTCGGAATCGTGGCGATACTTCGCCCTTTTCGAATGGGTACATGATGGTGCTGTGGGCAGGCAAACGTCAGCCTGGTCCAATGCATGCATTGTTAAGAAGACGAGCTCACTATGGCGGGCGGAAAAAGTTCTCGAGGCTATACGGGCAGCGAGTGTCAGGGTAGCTCTGCAAAAGGAACGCCTGTACTGCAACTCACACGACCCACATACCCCGAAGGATCTCGGAGAAGAAAAAGAGCTTTGAAGCTTTATCTAGCGCACTGGGACCTTTCGAGTAGTCTGGGTAGTCTTGCTGGATAGCCCAGTCGTCGGTGTAGCCCTGCTGGGGCGTGACGACTCCAAGTCTCCCGCCGACGAGGGTCGATGGGGATGCTTGTGCAGCTTTTGTCGCGCTGCCAAAGACGCCGGTGTCGGTGTTGGACAAGCGATGCACGTCGCCGCCCTGTTGCTCTGCGAGGCGGCGTGCAGAGGTGCTGAGCAGCCGTGTTGCAGCTGCTGCAGTTGCTGATCTCGAGCTCGTCGACGACGACGACGACGCCGCCAGCAAGGGCAGGATGCGCGAGCTGGCCTGCTGCGAGGACGAGCCCGCGCGGAGGAGCAGCGTCTGAGCGGTCGCAGCTGCTGTTCGTGCAATCATGGCGAGAGTGCGCTTGAGGTGTGCTGCAGAGCTAGCTGCCTTGCGGGACAGAAGCAGAGAAAGAGGCAGCCTCGAGATCGCGGCGAGCTCCAATCACCTCGACGCCTTTGGGCCATTCAGCCACCAGCCAATTGACATCCACCCAACTGGCAGCTAGCACAGCACTGTACACTCCAATGAGCTCGTCAAACAAGCCGGCAGCGGGTGCTCCGTCCGCGCGACCCTCTGACGCCGGTGAGCTGGGTTCACAGGCGTGTGCTGGACTGCGACTGCAGCAACCTCGATTGACATGGTGAACACCAACGCAGACCTCACGAGCGAATTCAACAGGCGAAGGACAGAGCTGTCAGAGAGTGGGTGCGCGTCTTCGTTGTCATGAAATAAAGCTGAGACTCTGCCCTCTGCGGTCTTCCAGTCATTAACAAGGTCTCGGAGCTCGAACGAGACGCAGACGAGCACACGTGAGTGTGCAAATGCAAGCAGACAGACAGTCGCATGCATGGAAGCTGATATGCACACTCAGACTCGTCCTCGAGACTCTCCGTCAAGTCAACGAGGAAGACCCAGACCGGAAATGCTTCCGCATGGTCGGCGGCGTGCTTGTACAACGGACAGTGAAGGATATCCTCCCACAACTGGCGACGAATTTCAAGGGGGTGCGCGAGAGCATTGCAGACTGTTGGTCTCATACAATAGACTTGTTGACTTTCACTGCAATCCCCGCAACAGATACAGAGCGTCATTGAGCAGCTGAGCATCACGTACAAGAAGCGCGAAGGAGGTAGACAGATTTCACTTTCGAAGCCTGCAATCAAACATTGACTGACACTGAACGCTTTCAATATGCATCAGAATTCGAAACATTTCAAAAGAAGAATAACATCGTCGTTCAGCGGGGCTGAATGGCCAAGGCCCGCCCTAGCAAGTCTGTAGCCACGGGACAAGCTTGAAGTTGGCAAATGCCAATTCGAAAAAATGCGCAGATTTATAGCTACAAGCACTTCTAGGATGGACAATCAGGTCCGCACAACATCACTACCCTTTCGTTATACCCCTTTCCATCACACACTATCGTCATGACTTGTTTGCTACGGTAATCCTCGATTCGGACACGTCGAGCTCCTATTTGAAACCTTCGACGGTTGCTTCAAAACGCTCCTGCAAGCATGTTGGCCGCCTTGCGCGCATCCATTCTCTTGCGCTCTTCTATCGGATTTGAAGCCTGTGCAGGCCGTATACCAGGCTGTGCGTTTCTTCCAGGCAAAAATACCGACTGCGTCATATTGGCCCCACCGTTCATGCCTGCTGAATGACCATGATCAAGTGGACCACCTTGTCGCTGATATTGCTGCACCATACCAGGGACAGGACCATTAGACGGGCCTAGCGGATCACCAGAAAGCGGGTCTGCAGTGCCAAAGGTCGAAGAGGATGAAGCTGGGGCGGCGGACTGAGACACCACGCGGCCATGGGTCGAAGGAGAGCGAGGGGGCGACCGTAGCTGGGGAGATACGAACATTGATTGTGCCATACTTGCGTCGGGCCTCGCACCTTGCCTGGTATGTTGCGAGTTTGATGCGTGTTCAGGGACGCTTTGCTGAGACGGAGACGGCAGTATCTTAGTACTGAGGCCACTAGCAGCCGATATAGAAGCAGGCACCATGCCCGAAATTGATGCCGAAATTGATGGAGCCGGCTCCTGAGATTTCGGGTGAGCTTTTTGCAGCTGTGGTTGCGGCGCGACATTCGACGCAGCTTGCCCGACGCTCGCCTGCTTTTGATGCTGATAAGCTCTCGCCTGTGCGAATTGAGCACGCTGGCGCTCTTCTCGCTCTCGCTGCGCCAGAAGCTCCGCTTGTATCGCAGCTTGAGTCGCCATGAACTTTGATTGCGGCGCACCGGTTGTCATCGTCGATGCTACGCCAGGAATCATAGACGCTGAGCCCTGCGACTGCTGAGATGTGGCTGGTGACATGCCCGCAGATACATGTGCAGGAGGCACACCAGCAGCAGGCGCTGCAGAAGGACCGGCAGCCGCAGTCGAGCTACTGCTCCCGTTGCTTGCCTCATCTGTAGCACCAGCTGCTGGCTGATGGTAGTAGACCACATTCTGATCATTGGCACCACGTTCGGGTATGCTCAGAATCTTCTTGTGCGTATTTTCGTAGATCTGAAGCTTCCTATTTTCATAAGCCAGCATCGTGCGTGCCTGCCCTAGGGCAATACTGAGCATGTCATCATTCATGATCCTCAAGTGAGTCTGCAGCGCTGGCCGTAAATTGCGAGAGATAGCTTCTACACGATGCTGAAGCGTCTGCTCTGTTTTGGCCGCTTCTTCGAGATCATCGAGCGCTTCATTGACGCGCTCAGGCTTGATGCTCCCGCTTGCGCGCAACTTTTCGATCCCACGACGCTTGTTGATCGTCGTCTTTATGCTGTTCCGCAGCTCGTCGGCATTGTATTGCCGTTGTAGCAGGGCGTCCTTTGCTGAACGCGCTTCGCAAGCTTCGTATGCAAGCGAGTCGCCTAGCACTAAGGCTGTCGCATTCGCTTGCCCAGTCTCAAGCTGTGCAACATGCGTGATGGCTTCTGACAGCGCCTTCATGCCTTCCGTCAACGGCTGATGCGTCTCTGTTGTCGCAAAGGAGGCGACGGCAGTTCCCAAGTCCGCGTACGAGGATGCACAGGTGGCTTGTGTGCGCAACACCTTTTCGAGGGATTTGCAAGTCTCCATCAAGGCTGTCTCCAGAGCCGCTGACTGGACTTTGGACGTTACGAGAAAGTCGGGTTCACCATCGTCACCTAATAGCGGCTTTGATGATGACCGAGACAGGAAGCCGGACCCAGATTTGAGTTTCTTAGCACGAGTAAGCGGTGTGTACTGCGTGGATTCGTGAGAAGACATTACAGGCGAAGTCAGGACAGCGACTCGAATCATGCAGGACATGCAAAGTGCTCACCCCAAAGTCCGCTTCGACAAAGCTTCTTAGCTCGTCATCTAGTATCAATGCCCTATCACGCGTTATCCGATCCATGAATTTTTGAAAGACTCCTTTGAGGAAGCGGTCTTCTTCGTCTTCGCTTGTGGCGGAAGTCTGCGGTAGAGGTATAGCAGGTAGGATAGTTTCGGGATGATTTGCTGAAAGTGCGCCATGTAGTGATGCAAACTCGTTGTACGTCCGCTCAAAGATGGGTGATTGGCGTCGATGGTAGGTAGGGATGTTGGTCTGCGCATCCATCTTGACGCCTAGTTCCTTCTTTGCGCGGTCAATGCCAGTCACGCGAATGCGGATAAAAGGTGGGACTTTGGCTTGCTGTTGTTGTTGCTGTGGTGGTGGATGATTCTGATGAGTTGCATACTGGCTTTGTCCATTCGCGCCAGCCATGGATGCATGCAGCGACCTCGTCGGACTCTCTGCCACCGGTGAACGCGGTATGCCGGGACTGTTGAGCGGTCGCGTTGGCTGTGGTCCTGCAATGCCTGGCACAGGCTGCGGCAGAGGCACAGGTGCGGGCATCCCACCTCCAAGATATGGAAGTCCTGCTTGCTGCTGCTGTTGCTGTTGCGATATCCCTTGAATCGCTGCAGACCTCGGAGGTGATGTGGCTGCCGATGACCATGCATTGGGACTTGTGGGCGTAGGCGCAATTGGAGCTGTCGGGGCAGAGCGATAATTGTCCCACCCATTGTTCTGAGGCGACAGACTGTTGTGCTGCTGATATTGCTGCTGGGTTTCTTGCTGTGCATTGTTCTGGCTCCACTGAATAGGCGAGACTGGCCGCTGGATCTGGCCAGGCAAGGGTGGTCTCGGCGCCAGCGGACTCTGCGACCTCACAGTAGACGTGTACTGCTGGTTTGAGTCGTTTGCAAACTGCCCAAGAGAGCTGCTCGGTCCAGTACTCTGGCTCATGACGCTGCTCGCGCCTGCGCTCGTGCCTGCTACTGGTCTCACATACGGCGGCGGACGCGAGGTGATGCGCGACTTTGACGGCGTCGCAGGTGGGGAAGTCGCACTCCCTTGCTGCTGCTGCGCTGGTGCTGGCGCTGCTGACAGTGGATCAAACATCGCGATGCCCTGGCAGCTGATGCTTGAGTCGGGTGGAGCAGAGGTGCATCATCAAAGAGGACGGCCTTCCTGGCTTGCGCTCGCACCGATTTCATCGGACACCTTGGAAAATACGCCATGCTACGGCGACAGCTACACATACTCGTCAGTGGTACGACAGGCTGCAGCACATCCGTGACGCGACAACACCTCCGGCGGATATGCTCGACTTCGCTACGCCACCAAGAACCGCAACACAAACCAGCAAATGCGAGCAGTGCACCGGCTGGTGCGACACAGGCAGTCATTGGCCAAACCAAGGTCCCCGTGGACGAAGATGGGATACCTCTGACGCCGCCGTACAGCGTGGCCGGCTTCCTGGACTCCCTGCCCCGTCCCAGCATATCCGACGAGCAGTACATCCACCTGCACAAGCTCGCTGCACTGTCGCATCCAGAGCGCGGCACACCAGGCTTTGCCAGCAAGAAATCAGCCTTGGAAGAGATGGTCCGTCTCGTGGAGGGCGTCAGACTATCGTCTGAAGAAGCAGCAGCACGAGCGAACGAAGGAACTGCGGAAGATGCGCATATTCCGGATGGACGCATCTGGCCCCAAGGCGAAGGCATGCAGCTGGACTGGGACGTCATTCTCAAGCCTCGAAGGAGGAGCAAAGGTGCATTGTCGCAAGTCGCATCATCGCCCGCACCAGGCGAGCCGTCTGGCAAGGACATCCTCGAGCTCGCTTCGGAAAAGGTTGCTGGCTATTACGTAGTCAAGAGGAAGCAAGTCTCGGATGCCGAATAACTCTTAAGAAGACTCTCGACAGTATTCGGTGCACTCTTTAAATGTCCTGTTTACTGCACCTGCCAGACGCAGGGTTTCGCCAAGCGAATGGCTATGCGGCTGTGAAGACGGTCCTCGCTCTCACCAGCTGTCGCCGCCGCGAGCCAGCTACACACTCGCAGGGCAGAGACCTACACGAGCTGCCGGACTATACTTCCATTGCCGAGCCGTACAGAGACGAAGCTGGTATATGGAGAATCGGCTCCTGAGTCGCGAGTCGACTTCCGACTCAACGGCAGTCTGGTGCCTTCATCGACAGCCGGAATGGCGAAAGAACCTGGCTCAATTCAGACACGATGCTCATATATCGATGTTACCGTGTACGTCAACCTTACGCGACGCGAGTCTTTGGCACCATCGACTATTGCATAGTCGAATGTGGCGAGAAGACCTCTTATGTCGCATCCGTCAGGGCATACGTAAATCTAGGCTTGCAGGGAAGAGCATGTGTCAAAGATGTACGGTAGCACAATTCTGGCCCGCTTTCATCTGGTGACCGGCGGCCATGGCTATGGCCTAGACACTATACGTAGAATGGAGGAATTCCTTCCCTAGAAAGCTTCGAGCCAGCAGCGATGCCTGACGAGCTGCGGTACCATTTGTGTACAGACGAGTATATTGATACACAGAGGTTTGCTTGCTCGTGATTTTTTAATGTCCTTGGCTCGACTTTGCTGCTCGCCTCGCCTTTGCCTCGTCGCCTTTGCTCCGACCAGAAGAGGCCGCCTAATCACGAGCAACTCGACCCGGGCGAGCGAGTCAGGGAGCAGGGCATCCACGCCCCTCTGCGGCTCTCCGCACCAGGCAGCGACGTCGTAGCGTGGGCTACTGTCAGGCGTCGTCCCAGTAGAGCCCGTCGACGAAGAGCCAGACGAGGACAGGCGGGAGGTCAGGTCAGACTCTGCAGTCGCCCGCCCTTTGCGCGCCAACGCGCCTCGCCCGGCAGCCATGTCACCCCCAACGATGCACTCGTAGCCTCGCACGGCCGCAACTACTCATTTGTAGTGGGCTTTTGTGCGTGCTCTCTGCTTGGCCTGGCCTTGTCGCCGCTGTCAAAGAGCCAGCACGCGCAAGCAAACAGAGCAGCAAGATCTTCCCCCAAGACAAGGCTCTTTGAGAGAGTCCTCTTACACACCGTCACCTTTATCATCTAATCTCAAAGCATGGGCGCATCTCTTCCCTCGTCGTCCTCCTGCGACCTCGCTGCAATGGACAGCGACGACTCGAAACCGGCCATGCCCGATTCGGCGGTGCGATTAAGCACGCAGACCGCGCAGGCAGCATGCACCACCGCACACCCGTCGACTGCCTCTCAACTACCGCCTATTGCCATACCGCCTTTCCTCGAGAGGCTGTTTGAGCAAGAGCGCGTGCGGCGCCGGGCTGCTCCCACCACGCTCGACGCCGCCAACACGACGAGCAGCTCGGCCAAGCAAGTCCTACCATCTAGTGCGACAAACGCACACGGCATCAGCTGCGAAGGTAGTCGCGTGGATGTCTTTGCTAGCCAGTCGCAGCCCAGTCGCCGAGCTGGTGTGGTCAGCGACCCAGTCTCGAGCGCTGCCGGAACCGCCGAGCTCGCTGGCTTTCCCATGGACGGCGTCGAGGACAGCAGAGCGAGCTTCTCCAGCACGAGTTCGACACCTATCTTGGCTGCCAATCAGCCCCTGGACCACTGCAGCATGTCCGCCGCTCGGCCTGGCCGGGCTCTATCACACCCGCCAATTCAGCAGCAGGCCACGTATCCCAGCCTATTTCAGACACAGCTTCATCATCACCACATGCACCAGCGGCCAAGCTCGTTCTACGACTATGCATCGTCGACGTCGAGCATGACGACGGACGACACGTCGACCATCGCGTCTGCGTCAGAGGTCGGCTCGCTAGCCAGCAGGTCGACCAGCCCGGCTGCTCGCTCTGCCAGCACTTTTCCGGCTGGCAATCAGCATTCTACTGCATATACTTACACATCTCCCGCGACATCACCCTACCTCAATCACGCACATTCGGTACACTTAAATGGCTACGGGCACGGCTTTCTGCATCTGCAGCCCCTAAAGCTACCGCCTCCCTCACTGGACCTGCCAAAAGAGACCGAGTCAGCGGTGGCCGAGCGAGCTAGTCTTAGTTCTGCATCTTGTGATGGGCATGGCAGGTCGATGGCTCATGCTATGCCTGTTCAACGGCGGTTTGACTTTCACAGCCATGGTGGGAGATCTGGCACAACTTCGCCTCTGGGGCCAATCGCCACAACCAGCTCGTCCAGCACAAGTCAAGCCACGACGCCTGGCGTGCTCCCTGGCGAAATGAAGTTCTCACCCTCACCAAATTCTCCTCGCTCTTTTCAGCAGTATTCGCCATTGCATCCATTCCACCAGCAAGGCTTCATGTCGCCAAACCGGTCACGGGCTTTGCACACCCCGCTTGCGACTCTAGGTCCGGAGCCTTTAAATGCAGGCGTTCAGGGCCTCTTGACGCCGCCAGACAATTTTGCGCCAGTCTACTCTGGAATATACAGGTCGTCTTTCCCTTCTTCCAAAAATTTCGAATTTTTAGAGACTCTTAAGCTCAAGACTGTCTTGACCCTCGTGCAAGAGGAAGACTATCCACGTGAAAACCGAGAGTTCTTCAAAGCCAATAAAATCAGGTTCATTCAGATTGGTATTCCTGGCAACAAGGTGCGGCAACGCAGCTTATATTCAAGGCAATGCTCGTGGGGCCATCGCTGACATGCATTGCCGGTCTTGCAGGAACCGTTTGTCACGATACCGGATGAAAAGATCCGACGGGCACTTTCAGTCGTCCTTGACAAGCGGAACCATCCCCTTCTCATACACTGCAATAAAGGCAAACATCGTACAGGCTGTCTAGTCGGCTGCTTGAGGAAGATGCAATGCTGGTCAAGCACAGCCATATTTGAAGAGTACCGTCGCTTCTCCTTCCCCAAATCAAGAGCTATGGACCAGCTCTTCATTGAGCTCTTCCAGCCAGTAAGCATTTCTCGTGAGACTGGTTGTGGTCCTCCGGCCTGCAGGCTGATACGACATTGCCCTCAAGGATTGGTCCTGCGTTGAATTGGCCCATTTGCCATCTTGGTGCGAGGGAGAAGACGGAGGGTTGCAGGGACGTGGACCTGCTACGACTGCTGCTGTCAGCGCATCAGCCTCGTCTCCTCTTTCACCCGCGTCCGCGCCGCCTCGGTAGCAACGGCTTAGCGACACCCACTGGATCTCACGAATCGTAGCAGGGCAGCATTGCACCTGTTCACGCCTTTCGTGACCTGGACGATGTCGTACCGCATACACCTATTTGCCTCTTCTTTTCAAGCAATTCCGCAGCCCTCCCCTTTTATCAGAGACAATGCAATTGTCCATAGAGTTTTTACATCTCCCCAGTCGTCCTATTCGTGATCTGACTCCCTTCGTTCGTTAGCGACTGGCGCTACAAGCAATACCCACATGAAACCCCACTTCCGGCCCGCCGATGATACAAAAACACTTGTCCATAGATGACATCTTGAAATGCCAGTCTGCAGCGGCTGTCTCTCACCCTCACTTCCTGAGCCATGTCGCGCATGTTGCTGACAGCGTCGCCCGGGAGACAGCAGCGTGTTTTACAAGCCTTCGACTGTATTGAGCCTGCTGACAAGGTCCCACCGCCCGAGCTCATCTCCGTTTTCTATGCCAGGCAACCTGACACAGGCCATTCCACCTAGTTCTTGCTGATCCATGACGCGGTAGGGCTCCTCTTTGAGCGCATGTTCCAATGTCAGATCTTTCGCGACCGGCTTGGTCTTAGGTGGGTGTAAAGTTATGTGATGCGAAAGGGCGAAGTCAGCCGTGGTTCGCTTTAGCGGGTGGAAGTGGTCGATTTCGGGGACTGTGGCGATGCTGCCATTTGCTGCTGCAACGAATGGAGCAGGGTAAGGTCGAGTGAGATGTTGTCGGAAGAAAGGCGAGTCTGGTGACGGATAGCGGTCGCCTTGATTCGGGAAAGCCCAGTTCGTTATCACCGTCACTATCCCCAAAGACACGCGTGCTTTGTCCAGAGCTTGAAGTACAAAGCTCATGGGCGAAGTTCGGCTGCTTTGTGACGCCTTGGGCTTGCTCTTCGGTTCATTGTAAGCCTTTTCGAGCTGATAACGGTCTTGCCAGTAAAAGGCGGATATGTCGTCGATGAGCAGGAAAGCCAGTTCTGTTGAGCATGCTGTGCGTGCATAGGTTGGCATCTGAAGTAGTGTTGCCGCGAGGGAGGCCGATGAAGACGGCTTGAATAGATGCACGCGGGCCAAAGCACGCATGGTTTCGGCGTGCAAGGCTTCAGCAGTGGCCTCAGCCGAGTACAAAGCCGGTATAGTTGCGGCGTGCTCCTGCACCCTTCGTAGCAGATGAGACCGGACTAGATGGTAGGTGCGCCGAATGTCGAATCGTGCATCACAGTCTAGCACGGCTACGCATTTCTCTCGCCCGCCGATTGCGATTTTCTCCATTCTTGGGGGTCGCGAGCTGCCTCGAACACTGAGAGCGACTTGCCATTCGCGCGGCAAGCATGTTGTCATGGCGAAGAAATGAAGACATTGTGTCTTACCAGACGAGGCGGGACCTTGAATTTCGATGACATCGCCTCGGTTCAGCGTGCTTTCTTCGGTAGCCCTGGGGTCGTAGTTTGCCAATATCGCGTCCAGTGGGGCAAAGAAGGTATTGCCAGGAGGACTCGTGTGATATCTGATTGACGATAGGAACTGTTTCGAGGGCAATTAGCGAAGGAATTGAAGGGATCTAGGCAGGACCTACCTCCAAGCCTGTCTCGGCTTCGATGCCATCAATCAGACGCTGAGCTGCCATGTCGCATGTGAGCGCTCCCAAAGAATGCGAGGCCGATTGAGACACGCTAGATGATCTCTTGTCCAGGAGTAACAGTGGCCAAGGTCTTGCTTAGACCAGCACCCTCTGACGAGCCATCATGGTAAGTAAGCACGTAGCAGCTGACTTGGGCGGGAGCTGAAGCGGTATATCCTAGCCTAAAGCCGCTCGTAGAAGTCTTCCGAAACACGAACAGGCGGTCCCAGTACCACGAGCAATCGAAGAGCAGGATGATGATGTTATGCTCGATATGGATGCGGAGGACGATGCTGGGATGATGGATGATCTAGAAGGGCCTGGTACTGGTCATGACGTGAGGCTTATGAGTGCTGAGCTTGTGTGGTCGCGAAGCTGATCTTTCTGTGTAGGTCGGTGCAGAAGAAACACTTGCAGAACAGACCACATCCGGAACAGCAAAGCCAGTCACCAAGAAGGCAAAGAAGAAGGGCAAGCGGGCGGCCTTGATGCAACGTGAGCAGTCCTGCATGCTTCGTGATGCGCTCGCTATGGCTCTCCAGGCTGACTTTCGGGGTGCATGGATCTTCGCCACAACCTACATCTCCAAAAAATTGCAGGCCTCGTCGAGAGCAGCATACCGGTGTCGCCGTACTCGAAATCACACAATCGTCGACTTAAACGTAAAGCAAAAGACAGCATGGGGCTTTCTGGCGTGACTGCCGCGCTGGACGATGTTGTGCCCGAGCTGGTGGCCGAAGAGCCAGCTGCACGTGGACAATTGCCAGCAGCTTCAGCTTCAGCTTCATTGACTGGACCGAGCTCTACAACGACGAACATGAAATCAGCCAGGACGTCTTCAGCTACTTCAAAACCGAAGACAGCTCCTGGCAAGATTGGCGAAGATACAGTCCGGAAGAACATGTCTTCGAAACAACGAGAAAAGATGTTGTGCGTGAACTCTCCGATTGCAGCCTCGCCTAACGACTGATTGTATTTCTTTGCTTTGGTTCCCAGGCAACAAGAGCGCGAAAGGATGCCAGCGATCCTAGCGCACAAATCATTTTCTGCCAATCCATTCGAGACGATCCGACTTCATGCTCAAAACACCCTTGTCCCGCTCGAAAAGTCACGCCGGCCCAATCATTAGGCTCAGCAACGGCAATGGTTCAGTTCGAGGCTTTGTATTGGTCCCTTTCTCCCATTTCATTACGTAGCAGTTGCACGAAGGTACATGTCGTTGTAATCGTAAGGGTATCGTCATCCGCCAGGCAGCAATAAGCAACCTAAAACCAGTGCACTAGGAATCACTAGGAATCATGTCTTGACATCAGAACCCGCGCTTGAGCGCTTCTCTCCAGCATCACATTCGCTTCCCCCTTGCAAGCTCGGACTCCTATCGCTCCAAGTCGAGCCCGTCGATGCCCGGCTGTACGAAACCCCTAGTCCAATACTACCAGGCTCCAATCCAGCAGGAGCATAGTCTCCCGAAGGTCGCTTACGGTGACCTCGTATCTTTACGCCATCTCCTGGCGCACCTACTGGTGGCAGCTCTGTAAAACCAGAGGCTCGCCCATTATCCAGCTCGTGCCGCATCGCTTTCTCACGGGCAGCAGTTTCATCTTCCTCTTGCTGCTTTGCGGGCAATGAGGGCGGTCGAGGAGAGGACCCAAGGCCAAAGCTGCCTCCTGAAGACATACGCTTGCCGGGAGAGCGTGCTGCACCAATCTTGACGGAACCAGGCGTGCCTGTCTGCGAGGCAGGCCTACCATGCGCATCTAGTCCTAGCAAGCGCATCTCACTTTGCAACTATTTCAAATGCTAAGCATCAGTGTGACCTCTAGTTCCGTGTTGCAGGCAAACACTCACTCTCGCGCGAGCTCTTCGGTCGTCTTCATCTTCTTCAGGCGCTTGCTTCTGTGCAGGTGCGCCAGAAAGCATCATTGGTTTCAGACCCGGAGCTGGTGCCGATGCCGCCGGCAAGGCCGTAGCAGGAGCAGCATTAGCAACTGCCTTTGCGTCTTCCTTGCTTTTCCACAACCAGTCCATCGAGAACCTGTTCTTCTTGTTAGCAGCTGCATTCCCAGCTGTTGGAGGTGGTCCGGTGGGAGATAGAGGTGCAGTGGCCGCAATGCCTGCATCGCCAACAGAGGTTTGAGCGCGCAGGGGTAGCGGTGGTCGCTGACTAGACGACGCAAAGCCGCTTTTGGCTGGTGTAGGCGGCGGAAGTGCATCGTCGGCACTGCGACTGATGTGTACTGGGGCAGCTGGCGGCGGCGGACTGTTAACTGGAGGCACGGGAGATCTCTCGACTGAAAGGACCTTTTCAAAGCCCTCGATGCCGATGATTCGTTCCAAGATTTTGCTGACATACGTAGAGAGCTGTATAGCAAATTGTCAGGTCAAAGATTCGGAACTTAAGGCGAAAAACTGAGCAACGCTTACCCCCTTGTTTTCCTGTCGAAGCAGCTTGACTTCTTTTCTAAGTGTGTCCACGTCCGCAGGTAAACTTTCCTGATCCTGCGTAGACATTGTAGAAGTTTGATTCGCGCGTCGGCGCGCATTAGCAGCCTTCTTCTTCCGCTTGGCTGTCTCTTCAGCTTTGATCCTTTCTTCCTCTTCCTGGCGCGCTCTGTCTAGTTCAGCACCTAGATCCAATCCACCATTCCCAAAGCTGCTGCCGAATCCAATCATGCTTTGCCGTTTTTGAGCGGTTTTACTAATGCGATTAGGTGCAATTTTTGCTGCTACGCCCCCAGTCGATAAATTGCCATCGCCAGAAGTCTCGTAGATTTCCGGAAGGTCATCTTCTGACTTGTCATCGTCAGACTCTTCTTCGAGCCTGTCGAGCGAGCTTGGCGGCCTACTGCTCCTGCCTCCCTCGCTGCCCAGCTCTTGCAAGCTCGAGGTATTGGCGCTGCTTCCAACTCCAGAATCAGCAAGCGCGCCTAATCCCAAGCCAGCAAGCATGCGTTCGCCAAGCAAGACTTCGTAGTTCTCATTCTGCTCTTGCAGGTCTGCGTTCATGCGCTCGAGATCTTCGAGCTGCGCTTGCAGCCGCTGAGCTTCTGATTGTGCGAGCTCGTGTTCTGAAGAGAGAAGTGCCACCTTGGTGTGCAGAGCTTGTAGCTCTTCGAGCGTGCTATCGGGAATCTGAAAAGTTGGCGACGAGGTGAGCGTAGCCGATAAGGGCACTGGTATCGGCGATGATGCAGCATCGAGCTTGGGCTGTTCTTCGCGTGTCACTGCCTCCTGGCTTTCTTGAATTGTTGTTCGCGCATGGTTCTCTATAGCAAGCGATTGTTGCTGTACTATTTGTCGCATCTCGGCGAGTTGAGCTTGCAAGCTCTGTTCGACTTCCTCCCACTTTGTTCTTTCGCTGTCAAAAAGCTCGACCTGCACGGTGTCAATGAAAGGAGACGTTCACATCGTTCGAATGCAGTAAAGGGATAGCCTCTGACCCACCTGCTCGAGAAACCGCTTCTGTGCATCATTGCCCTCCTTCTCGGCTGCTCGCTCTGCCTGCTTTGCACTTTCTAGAGCGTCATTTTGCTCTGCGAGCTGCAGCTCCATGCGCGCAGTAGTCGCGTATGCGTCTTCGAGCTTCTTCTCGTGCAGTGATTGCGTCTTCTGCAAGTCGTCGTGTTGTTCCGACAGTGTGGCGTGTTCTGCACCTAGATCATGTACCTTGACTTCGAGCTGGTCAGGTGGGGGTTTCGCGCATTTTGCAACGAAGTCAGCAGAAGGGCAAACAGAACAAGTAAAGGTGCGAAGCAGCCCACCTCGTCTTTGTAATCCCGCTCCCTCACTATCAGCGCAACTAGCTGATCGCGAGACATGCGTGACAGCTCTTCGGGTGTCGACGTGCCAGTGGCTGTAGCAGCAGCCTGGGCCTCGGAGACCGTGCCATCTTCCGCGGTTCCAGGACCAGCATCTGCAAAGTCATCGAGGCCGCTGCTGGAGCTGCTCGAGGACGTGATGCGTGCCAGAGCGGTGCTGCTTGTGCTGGTGCGCTTGGTCTTTGCTGCTGCTGGGCTGCTATTGCTGCCACTCGGTACCGCAGTCCTGGGTGTCCCAGGCCCCAACGAGGTCCTCTTGCGCGCAATGCTGGCCTGCCTGGACAATGCAGCGGTCTTTGTCGCGCTGGCGTTGCTTGGACTGCTCGTCGCTGTGCCCTCGCCTGATCTCGCACTACTGCCAGACGGTCTGCGTCCATGCGTCTGCCCATTGTTCGGCGTGCTCATGGCTGCACTGCTGGCAGGCCTCGCGCGTCGTGCATCAGCAGAGCCAGCGTGGTCGATGCAGCCTGTCAGTCAGATCTTGACGGAGGGACGGTCCACTAGGCGACTCTTGGAGGGACAGCTACAGCTGTGCCCTGTCGACGGGATGGGACAAACAATCACAACACACCGCAAAAGGCCTGCCTGGACACATCGACAAGTGGTGGCGACACCGCGCGTATAAATGGCAGGTGGAGCGACAAAATCGTCGAAAGTGTGCTGATGGCATTGATGCAATGAATGACACAAGCCTGAGGTGAACAGGTGCATGCTGTGACTGATGCTGGCTCAGACTCGCAAAGACGATGTTTGACCCGTGAACTGCATAGAAGTAGCTGCTCGATCAGCCTTTGTATATGATACGGGCAATGCAGAGGCAGCAGTAGTCCAACGCACGCATCACACACAGCAAGTCCAACATGCCCGCAACCAGCCTCGCAAGCAGCCTGAGATGGTGCTGGACATGCGGCAGATCCTTCAATTGGCGGCCAACGATGTCGGCAGACTGGGAGAACGTAAAGTACTGCTCGAAAACATGTCGAGCAAAGAAACCACATGCAAATCGCACAGACCAGGGCATCGAGCGGTCCTTTCTGCAGCTGCTCCTACCGTCTGCAACTAGCTCGAGTCCCTGCAAAATCACCTGCGAACAGGTCCAGCAAGCCGATGGAGCAGAGCGCACACAAGTTGCGTGGCGAGAGCGATATAGACGCGCTGCGAGGAGACTGGCAAACGTGCAGCAGCTATGCGACATTGAGCACGACGAGAAGAACAATGGCACTTGGAAGATGGGAGATGGCAAGGGAGAGATGCGCGTCTGGGTTCGGGACGGCAAGCAGGACGCTGCTGCTGCTCGATTGCAGGAATTGGAGACGACCTCGAGGCCAGCTTCTCCTGGTTGAAGATGCCCAGCAAGTCCTGCAAGGATGTTTACGACACACCTGACTGCTGGCCCTTCATGTTCAGCGTTGCTGTGCTCGTGGCAGTCCTGGTGGAAAGCACATAGCGAGCAGCTGCAATTCGATTCGCCACATCTGGAACATGTATGCTGGCATACGACTACACGGCGACAGGCTCTCTGAAGGATAAGGCAGACGAGTCTAGACTCGACGTTCGACCTTCTCGTATCGCTTGAAAAATTGCAAGTCCAATCTATCTGTCTTGGAAGACGATAACGAGGCTCAATGGGGATGGCGATCATTCTCCCATCCCTGCATCCTCATCACCAAGACCCGAATGTTCATAGCGTAGCCTATCGCGATTGGTGGAAGACAGAACGCGTCTGTACGACATATCACAATCATTCGGGACAATGCAGAGCAAGCAGGGTCGATCTCCTAAGGTGATTGCAAAATCTCCGGCCCGGTGTGCTATCTAGAACTCTTTATCGTCAGCGCTAGTTCGGAACGATAAGGGCCCCGATTTTCAGAAATGACACATCTGCAGACTTGGCAAGAAACGCTGAGGAGGTGAACTCGCAGGTTGCTCTTGCCTCCACTACAATACATACCAAGCATCTCTTCCTGACCCAGCTGAGTGCAAGTCTTCCCGGAAGTCCTGGGAAATTGCCCACCATGGGTCTCTCTGGCGAGAAGATTGTCCATTTCCTCGAAGCCCCAAATCCACGGGGCCTATCTCACAATCAGCTCTTTCTAGAGAATGAGGATCTCAAGCCGGTAGAAAGCGAGCGCAGGACATGGAGAGCTCGTAATTTTGTCACCTTCTGGGTCGCAGATGGTTTGTGAGTACAGTCGCCTGGCCTGGCATCCCGCGTCCGCTCTCTGGTCCGGCACTTTTTACACGATCATACTGAGACCGCGATAATCTTCCCTTGCAGTAATCTGTATGTCTAGCATTTCGGTATGCATGCGAGACCAAATCAACTGATGTAGAGCTTCTCAGTAACACATGGTACATCGCCTCGGCCATGGTGAGGCACTCCATGTTCGACTCGCTTCATCTTTCCATGCCCTAATCAGCCCCTGCCTTCAGCTCCCCGCACTCAGCTGGTGGCAAGCTTGGATTTGCGTCTGGATTGGATACAGCATCACTGGCGTTCTTGTTGCGTTGGGGGGTCGTCCAGGAGGTATCTATCATATCGGTAAGTTTGCTCTGGCATAAGGTCCTCGCCCCAGTAGGCGGGGTCGTCCACGACCTTTGCCACGGGGGTCGTAGGATTTCTCACGAGTAAGGCAATGCTAACGGCTATCCACCTCTTTGCTAGGATTTCCTGTCTTTGCTAGAAGCTCTTTTGGCATCTTCGGATCGCTGTGGCCTGTCTTCAACCGCGCGGCTATGGCCTGGTGAGGCATTGAGTGACGCATTATAGCATCGGCTGAGAATGACTAACAAAGCCATTTCTACGCAGCATATGGACGGGTGTGCAGAGCTGGATGTTAGCGAGGCCTTTTCTGATAGCTCCTGAGTTATCGTTGATTTGGTTTGTCTTCTCTTGCATTTAGCGGCGGACAATGCACGGTCCTACTTCTTCGTTCACTGGCTCCAAGCTACGCAAATCTTCCCAACTCGATGCCTGCATCGAGTGGAACGACAACTCGTGACTTTGTCGGCTTCTTTCTCTTCATTCTCATGCACATTCCCTGTGTCTGGCTGCCAGTCCACAAGGTCAAGCGGTTCTTCACTGTCAAGGCGATAGTAGCTCCAATTGCCGGTAAGCCTGCAATCTCGAAAGTCAATCCTACTCTGTTGTTGAGATTCTGACGTACCTTCTTGTCCTCACAGGTATTGCGTACATGGCTTGGGTCATCAAGCGAGCTGGGGGTATCGGACCCATCATTCACCAGCCCGCACAAAGCTCAGGCAGTGCTCTCGGATGGCACATGGTCGGTGAGTGTTGTCCTCTGTCGCCCACATTGATCGTGTCCAACACCCTCTAAAATTTCCTGGTAGACGGTGTCATGTCTTCAATCGCAAACTTTGCAACTCTCATCTGCAACGCCTCCGATTTCAGCCGTTTTGCTGCAAAGCCAAGCAACGCCGTCATTCCTCAGATTATCGCTATCCCGATGACTTTTGGCCTCGTCTCTTTTGTCGGAATCATCGTTGCTAGCTCTTCGCAAGCTATCTATGGCGAAGCTCTATGGGACCCCTTATCCATGCTCGGACGAATGCTAGATGATGATCCGTATGACAGTGGCGTGCGTGCCGGTGTCTTCTTCATTTCGGCAGCATTCATCATTGCACAGCTCGGTACCAACATTGCGGCAAACAGTAAGCCTTAAGAGAAGTGTTCTTCAAGACCTCGCTGACGCCATATTAGCCATCTCTGCCGGATCTGATCTCACTGCTCTGATGCCACGCTTCATGACGATCCGCCGAGGCGGCTACGTGGCTGTATTGGTGGTAAGTTTAGTCAGTCTCGCATGTGTTGAAATTTTAGCTAATAACACCACGTCTTTGCAGGCCTTCTGGTGTGTCCAGGCAGACATGCTCCTTTCCGACCCGGCAATGGTTTGCTGACCTTCGTTTACCATACAGCATGTGCCCATGGAATCTGCTCAAATCCAGCAACAGCTTCACAACGTAAGCCTTGCTCATCGGAGATGAAAATAAAATGTAACGCTGACATATATCTTTACAGGTACCTGGCAAGCTACAGTGTCTTCCTGTCGGCAATTATTGGCGTACTCTTCACGGATTACTTTGTTCTGCGCCGCGGACGACTCGAAGTTCCGGAACTATACAGCCTGTCGAAGACCGGCTTCGCGCACTACTGGAAAGGCATTTCATGGAAGGCTTATGTGGCCTACGTTTGCGGTATCGCGCCGAATGCTCCAGGTCAGTGCAGCAGCTTGCATTTCTTCCATGTTTCCAAGATGCTGATTGAAAGAGCATCTGTAGGCTTCGGAGCGGCCGTTGGTGCAACAGATGTCGCTTTGGGTGCAAAACGTATATATCAGCTCAACTTCTTCGTCGGCTTCTTCGTCTCTTCCATAATCTACTATGTCCTCTGCCGATTCGTCCAGCCTATTCCTAACATGGAAACAAGGGGCTGGAAGGAAAAGAAAGGCTACGAACCAGAAGATGATTTCGTTCAAGGGCACGAAGGCGCCCCAGACCGCTCGAGCGAGATTTACGCTTCCGACAGCGAGAAAGATATGTCTTTGTCCAAGGTCGCAACCACCACGAAGCAGCCAACCACGGTGTAGCCGAGAACGCATGAATTGAGAGCGCGCTAGACAGGATTGGCCAATGCACTTGATGCTTACGAGAGAGACGTACACATAATGTCAATATGCTACACTGCTATGTATCGGATAAGTAATAGAAGGGAAACAGCCGGCTTTTAGAAATTGAAATCTTCGTATCCCACGTCTTTGCCTTTGAGCCACTCCGTTAGGACGGACCGGAAAGCCGGGGCACAGCACAGATACCAGGTGTCTATACTGAGTTGCTCTTGCAAATCTGCCTGCTTCAATCTGCGCTCGACGATTTTGCAGCCTCGTCCTGAGAGTGTTTGCAAAGCTTGCACAGTCTCCTCCTGTTTCGCTGGGTCTGCGTCCTTTGTTCCCGTCACGAAGAGCACAGTCGAAGGCGCCAGATGCGCATGATGTGCTAACGTATCGACTGCAAAATTGATGTCCCTGTACTGCAAAGTCCAGAAAAGAGCAATTTGGTCGGCGCTAATCTCCGGAGCCGCGCTAAGGAGAGGAGTAATTCCAACGCCGCCAGCCACAAATGCGATCTTGCCTTTCGACGTATCGATCTTGAAGTCGCCTCCGAAACCCAGGACATTCACATCGATCCTCTTAAACTTGTACTGAGCAGCTTGAAACAAGAAATCCGTTACGCGGCCGACTTTGCGAATCGTCACTTGGAATTCCTGCTCTTTCTCAGCGGAGGGCGATGAGGACACCGTGAATGTGCGCACGAGGTCGTCGTTCAGACTTGTAGGATCGTTGTCTCGCATATGGCTGTAACCCATATCGAGCTCGTCTGAGAAATCCAGTGCAACCCATTGACCGGGCGTAAAAGCAGCTTTGGACGTGGATCTACCATCGACATCTGCTAATGTGAATGTGAATCTTGATATAGTAGGCGTGATCGTCTCGTGGCGAAGCAGTCTCGCTACATTCTTTTGCGTAGATCCATCCTCCTCGACCCTTCCATTAGCTGATTCCGAGGCGAGTTTTCTGACTTGTGGGTTATATGGAGACGGTTCGACCGATGTTGCGCGAAAGAAGAGTCCTTGTCTAACCAGTCGAGAAGCTTGCACAGTAAGTGCTATGGCCAGATTTGAACGTGGCAAGATCCTATTTGCCTTTTCAGCTACGAGGATTTCGACTGTCCCAGAGACATAGAGAACATCGCCAGTCTCGAAATTTGGGATGACTAGTCCTGCACGAGGGTCATCGTGGAACCGACCTAGCGTTTGATATAGGCGATTCCCGCTATATTCTGGCCAGACGATTTTCATCGGCGCTTTTTCATTCGATTTCGGCTTTTCAACCCGAATAAAGCCAGCTGGTCCGCCTCGATGATTTGTGCTCATGTCTTTAGCGTGGAAAGCCGAAGAGACAAAGAAGGTATCGGCTTGTTCTATGAGAGCGAGGGAGTCTTGAGACAGCTCAGGTCCTTCGTGAGCCAAAGACGGAACTGAAAAAGCAGGCTTGATTCGTTTGCTGTTCAGGTATTTGGGGCAATTCTACATAGCATGTCAGGGAAAGGTAGCACCGTCAGCATCTGCCGCTGACGTAATGCAGAAACAGCTCTGTACGCACTCCTAAACTCTGCTCAATACCAACAATGAGCTGGA
Source organism: Cystobasidiaceae sp. HBUAS51001 (assembly GCA_003351005.1). Taxonomy (NCBI): domain Eukaryota; kingdom Fungi; phylum Basidiomycota; class Cystobasidiomycetes; order Cystobasidiales; family Cystobasidiaceae; species Cystobasidiaceae sp. HBUAS51001. The sequence continues at coordinate 655,394 of KZ857210.1, read as the reverse complement.
TCTCTCTCGCCTCTCTTTCCTCGAGCTCCGAAGTTCCCATAGCAGCGGCTGCAGCTCTTCCAAAGAGCTTTACTCTGCGCCGACTTTCGAGGTCAATAGCGAGTGCTCCTACCATTTTGCCTCTAATCTTGGTTCCATCTTGCGCTCTGCCCATCAAAGCTTCAATAACAGGGTCATACGTTCCATCAATGTGCGTCTTGAGCGCTATATGGTTTTCAATGTGCGGTATGCCTCGTGCGAATCCAGGCTCGCCGCCCCAGAGCGTCGTCCACACTTTACCGTCGTCATCGACCGTACCCACCGCTAGCAGGGGAGAACGAGACAGCAGAGCTGCAGCTCCAGGACTCAAGCTTGGTGCGGTGGGATTGTCGAGCGGCGGCACGTGCATCAGCTCTTGTACGCGTCGCTCGCCTTCGTGCCACGCCATCTCTTCGAATACCATCGCCGCCATGGTGGGCAAGTGTCGTGTTGGTCGTTCGAGTGGACAGGCTCGTAAATAGAGGATGGTCTCGTCGTAAAAAAGCCAGAAAGGGCGGGCCAGAGTGGCTTCTGTGAGGCAGCTCCACCTTCGGGCTACCTCGTTGGCGCTGTTGTGCACCAGACCAGCTGCAAGCGGGAGCAGGCTGATATAGCGACGAACGAGCAGCGCGTTTGGGTAAAATATCAGTGGTGCATTTGCAACAAGTGTCGAGACGAAGGCAAGAGCAGCTTGGACATGTGAAGCGAAGTGCCCACGCCACCAACGCTGATGCAGCACCAAAGTCGCCGAGGCGCGGCTATACACCTATCAAGTCGAAGACAGACGTGTACCGTCTTTCCCTTTCAGCCTTTACGCTGCATCAATTGCAGGATCCCAGCAAGTGCAAGTGAATTGAATGCAGTTTCCAAGCCATGTAAACGACAAGAGGGTATCTTATGCAATAACGACGACCGAAGCAGCGAGCGCCAAGAGCGCAGCACTTGCCATGCCCCATGCGCTACTAGACAGCGACAGCGCAGCGTCCTTCTGGTCCGCACCGCCGCTGCTGCTATTGCTATTCGAAGACGTTCCAGTTGTTGAGTTGCCCGACGACGATGACGAAGTAGAAGTGCCATTTCCCCTGGTGCCAGGATAAGGGACAGCAGTACCATTGCCCATTTGCGTAGCCGTATACTGAACGCCATTGAGTGACGCAGCAGCTTCAAAGACTGTGCCATCTTTGATGTCGTAGAAATCGACGAGCATAAATGTGGGATAGCGGCCGTGTTGAGCTGCACAGTTTCGCGCGTTCTGACCTAGTGAGGATGGACCGGTTGCGGCGTTTGTAGTCGCCAAGTTGCCAGTGTCGGGAATGGGGATGGAATTGCCAAAAAAGGTCAGGTTCTTGTCCAGGTAGTCTGCGCACACATTGATCAGCTGGACTGAGTCGTGTAGAATAGTAGAGACATGTAATAAGGGCTCACGGTTCACCATGTACATCGGCGTGTCGGCCGTACCACGGTCAATGGTGCATGGGAACGTGTTGTCGGTAGTATCGTACGGCGTCTCCCAAAAGTGGTCGACTGAGTGCAATGTCGTCAGCCTCACCTCGATAGGTAGTTTCATCAATTGGGAGAACTCACAATGGTCCAGGATATAATTGACGCTCGAATAGTCGGCATTATAGTCCATGAACGAAACGAGTCGCTTTCCAGATGATATCAGTTCTTGCAGGGTTGGCCAGGCGTCGAAAGCGACGGGTGTAGAAGGGGGCACATAGGCGTAGGAAGTGAGTCCGACAGCGTCGTATGCTGCGCCCCACTGCGCGACGGGGCTGGAAGCGCAAGCAGCAGAAGAGAAGGAAGCTATTCAGCAAAAGCGGCCAAGACCGCACGCGTGGGGATTCACGCACATGTTATCCTGATTGACCCAGAGAATAGTGACTACTTCATTCTGGTTCTCATCGAGCCAAGTCTTGACTTTTTGCAAATAACTCTGTATAGTGCCCGCATCTAGCAAGAGGCACGACGAATGACACAGGTGAATGCCTCCTTCATTTGGGTGTCCTTGATTCTGTAGCATTCGGATACCATTGTCGAGCTGGGTCGTGACGTCGTAGTTTTGATTCGCAGCGAGGGAACCAGATTGGACGCTGTATGAGTTGTGTGCTCCTACATAGGATACGTTGGCATAGCTGCGGGAGCACTAGACGCATGATAAGGATAAGTCAGCCTTTTGCAAGTCTCGTTGTGAAGGGGGGGGGGGGGGGGGGGGGGGGGGGGGGGGGGGGGGGGGGGGGGGGGGGGGGGGGGGGGGGGGGGGGGGGGGGGGGGGGGGGGGGGGGGGGGGGGGGGGGGGGGGGGGGGGGGGGGGG